>WNWK01004312.1:50000-143402 GCA_009830355.1 Cherax destructor | reverse complement strand
CCCCAAACAAAAAGGTGGAGGGGGCTAGTATGAACCACCAAACCAAAAAGGTGGAGGTGGACTAGCTAGCAAAAACCACCTAAAAAAAAGGGTGGAGGTGGATTTAGCTAGTAGAACCACCTAAAAAAAAAAGGTGGAGGTGGGCTAGCTAGTATAAAACCCCCTAACAATAAGGTGGGGGTGGACTAGCGGGCAAAAACCACCTAACAATAAGGTGGAGGTGGACTAGCTAGTATAAACCCCCCTAACAATACGGTGGAGGTGGACTAGCTAGTATGAGCCACCCTAACAAAAAAGGGTGGGGGTGGACTAGCTAGTATGAACCACCAAACCAAAAAGGTGGAGGTGGACTAGCTAGAGAACCACCAAACCAATGGTGGAGGTGGTTAGCTAGAAAGAACCACCTAAAAATTTGGGTGGAGGTGGACTAGCTAGTAGAACCACCTAACAATAAGGTGGAGGTGGACTGGCTAGAAAAACCCCCTTAACAAAAAGGTGGAGGTGGACTAGCTAGTATAGCCACCTAACAATCAGTGGAGGTGGACTAGCTAGTATGAACCACCTAACAATAAGGTGGAGGTGGACTAGCTAGTATGAGCCACCTAACAATACGGTGGAGGTGGACTAGCTAGTATGAGCCACCTAACAATACGGTGGAGGTGGACTAGCTAGTATGAGCCACCTAACAATAAGGTGGAGGTGGACTAGCTAGTATGAACCACCTAACAATACGTGGAGGTGGACTAGCTAGTATAAAGCCACCTAACAATACGCGGTGGAGGTGGACTAGCTTAGTATGAACCACCTAACAATACAGGTGGAGGTGGACTAGCTAGTATGAACCACCTAACAATACGGTGGAGGTGGACTAGCTAGTATGAGTCACCTAACAATACGGTGGAGGTGGACTAGCTAGTATGAACCACCTAACAATACGGTGGAGGTGGACTAGCTAGCAAGAACCACCTAACAATACGGTGGAGGTGGACTAGCTAGTATGAACCACCTAACAATAAGGTGGAGGTGGACTAGCTAGTATGAGCCACCTAACAATAAGGTGGAGGTGGACTAGCTAGTATGAACCACCTAACAATAAGGTGGAGGTGGACTAGCTAGCATGAACCACCTAACAATAAGGTGGAGGTGGACTAGCTAGTATGAACCACCTAACAATACGGTGGAGGTGGACTAGCTAGTATGAGCCACCTAACAATAAGGTGGAGGTGGACTAGCTAGTATGAACCACCTAACAATAAGGTGGAGGTGGACTAGCTAGTATGAACCACCTAACAATACGCTGGAGGTGGACTAGCTAGCAAGAACCACCTCACAAAACTGCGGAGGTGGACCATCTAGCAAAAACCATCTCACAAGACGGTGAAGGCTGTCTGTAGATACTTATCTTTTCTCTCCCCGTCCTCCAACTCACCTCAACAACCTTGGAGCTTCCACTCTTTCTTCTCTCTCTCTCTCTCTCTCTCTCTCTCTCTCTCTCTCTCTCTCTCTCTCTCTCTCTCTCTCTCTCTCCTTCTCTCTCTCTCTCTCTCTCTCTCTCTCTCTCCTCTCTCTCTCTCTCTCTCTCTCTCTCTCTCTCTCTCTCTCTCTCTCTCTCTCTTCTCTCTCTCTCTCTCTCTCTCTCTCTCTCTCTCTCTCTCTCTCTCTCTCTCTCTCTCTCTCTCTCTCTCTCTCTCTCTCTCTCTCTCTCTCTCTCTCTCTCTCTCTCTCTCTCTCTCTCTCTCTCTCTCTCTCTCTCTCTCTCTCTCTCTCTCTCTCTCTCTCTCTCTCTTCTCTCTCTCTCTCTCTCCTTCTCTCTCTCTCTCTCTCTCTCTCTCTCTTCTCTCCTCTCTCTCTTTCTCTCTCTCTTCTCTCTCTCTCTCTCTTTTCTCTCACTCTTCAATGAGTGTTTCCTCCTTACTGCTCTTCGGAACTTCTTTTGTCATTCCTATATTTCTTTTTCCTTTCTTTTTGTATCATTTTCTCCAAATTCTTTCCTGTCTCCTAGACTTCTTTCCCAACTCACACACACTTTCTTGCCTATCACTTCACCTTTTTCTAATTCCTTGCTCACTCCCTGTCAGTAGCCCAACAAATTTTCCTGCCTATAGCGATGCATGGCAATATACACAAGATAGACAATATTTATGAAAGATATCGACTCTTCTTTGAATAAATATTATATTAATGTAAACGTTGGTATATCATAAGCATTAAAAGAGGCTGTTTTGGGGAGGGTGTGAATGATTTGTTAATAAGTTGACACTCAAAACTCATTATAATATTAACATTATACTCCGGTACATGTTTTCTTCGTGTGAAATGCAGCCAAGAACTATAACAAATCTGGCTGTAATGCAAACATAATCATAATTTAGGATCTGAGCCAAACACGACTGCTAATCCTGTGTGACCACGAGGGCTCCTAGATTGGCACTTGGGTCTCGCAAGTTTTAACAGTACAATTTGGCTTTAATCGACTGTTAACGATAAAAGAAAAAGTGCTTTTAGTTTTCTCAATTCATATAATTTAACATTAATTGATGTTGAATGTTTTCGATTTTTTTCATTTAATTACCTCTTATAGGGGGGGGGAGGGGCTTCTTGGCGCAGTAAAGCGGCTTTTGGTCTGAGGAATTGGACCTTTTGGTCTTCTACCTCCGACCGAACCTAATTACTCCCCAATCCCCCCTTCCTTACCCCATCCTTCCCATCCCTCCTTTCTCTTTCCTCTCCTTTCCCCATCCCTTCCCTTTTGCCATCCCTTTCCTCTTACTTTCCTGCTTTTGGTCTTTGGGATCTTTCCTTCTGAAATTCTAGCTCCTAAGCTGGGGAAACAGTGTTGATATCCATCCCATTCCGTTGAGGTCCTTGGTGGTGGCGGTGGTGTCCCGTTTTTCCTCCAGTGTTCTGTGGGGCAGGGGTGACTCAGGGAGTGTCGTTCAGGTGATGGGTATATCTCTGGAGGCTGCCTGTCGGTTTCGGGAGGTGCTGACCGATGGAGGTCAGCACCTCTCTCTCTCTCTCTCTCTCTCTCTCTCTCTCTCTCTCTCTCTCTCTCTCTCTCTCTCTCTCTCTCTCTGTCTCTCTCTGTATCCCTTGTGGCAGATTTCCGGCCACCCGTCGATCACCATGCCCAGCCCTTCTAGGGCAGGGTAGGTGCCAAGGCTGGAGCTTGCTACCATCTGCGGCTCGCAAGCCTGTCCTTCCCGTCAGCCTTCTTGGGGCGGGGAAGGTGGCAGACCAGAGTGGCCTAGCAACTATCTACCTACCTGCCTCGTGCTTGTGGGCGAATATGGCTAGGCCTGGGACCAGTTGGTCCCACCGCTGAGGGGTACCCCCTCCCATGGGAGACTTAGGTCTCTGCTACTCCCACGCCAGGGAGCCGGAGCCGGGTCGCCATCTGGTAAAGACCCGGACCGGGAGAATTCCCGGTGAATCAACACCTCCTCCGGCCACCCTCTCATTTGTCCGCTGAGGTGGCTCGGTGGATGTGAGGTTGCTATCCTGGATTGATGGTTTACTGGGATGAAGGGTAGGGTATGGCACGGGTTCCATGCTGTATCTGCACTGCTGGCTACACTGTGGGACCTCTTGGGCATGGAGAGCATATATATTATCCCTTTCATTCCTCCTGGGAGTTATCCTTCCACATTCCCCCACCCCTCCCCTTTTTTCTCACCTTTTTTAAGTAAAGCAATAAATAAAGGGGAAATTAATCATGGAGACCCATAACCATAACTTGCCTCCTCCCAGGACCTTTCCTGCAGCATCCTTACTGGCCCTGGCATTCCTTCAAACCATTTTTTGGACTTTTCTTCCAACCTGGTATTTCCTCTGGGTAACATTCCGTTACCCTCCTCGGGTACCATGGTTCCAACTGACTCTTTAGACACTTCTGACCTTTGCGTGGCTTTGACCATGATCCCAGCTTCTCCACATCATACACACGACTTTGGACACCCTGGCTCTAGTCTTCCAACCAAATGACCTCGACCTGTCACTGATGACCCTACCTCGGTTTCCTGTCAAGCTTCTAGGAAACGTCCAACTAAGAAATTCCTACCCTTAGGCCATGTTGAGCAAAATATTTCCTTCCACGTTCTTAAGAGTAGCACACATGTTGTCACAGTTCAAAATACAGAGCAGGTACACAATAATATCTTTATTTACTACAAGTACATGTACATGGTATACAGGCCTAGCTGACATCAGTGACATACTACTATATAGAAAGTCCCTTGTTATGCTGAGCATTTCGGGCAGATTAGGTCAGTGTCCTAGGATGCGACTCACACCAGTCGACTAACACCTAGGTACCCATTTTACTGATGGGGAACATAGACAACAGGTGTAAAGAAACACGCCCAATGTTTCTGCCCTGGCTGGGAATCGAACCCAGACCCTCACCGTGTGAAGCGAGAGCTTTAGCCACCAGACCACCAGAGCAGAGCAACAATTGATGTTGTTGACGACACACCAGTTACCATGCACAAGCACATTTCCCTAAATTTTTACTGTAGATCTATAGTACTTCCACATACAATGTACAATGTGACTTTCTCGCATGTAATGAAGACATCCATGAACTGCCACCTTCTGTTTACGTAGCAGGACAACGCCTACAAGTGCGGGAGGTGATCCATACCCCACAATAATGTGAAAATGCTGGCGCTTCGACCACCCGGCGATATATTGCAGGTCAGAGGCAGAATGTCCTGTCTGTGGTGCTCCCTCTTGCCTTAACTGCAAAGAGGCGCACCCGACCTATTCTCGCCATTGCCGATTTTCTTAAGAGAAAGGGAGATCCATTGTCTTAAAGAGAAAGAGGGCTTTTCTTAAGTCATGGCAGTTTCCCCATCTCTACGGCTCTCTATTTCCAGGGTCTCTAGATTGCCCCAGACTTTGGTGGTGCCTGCTTCTACAATTGCCTCTGTGCCCCTTACTTCTGCAGTCAACTCAGTGTCCGACCTTTTTATGGTCTTGGGCTATGAGGTTCCAACCTCATCATCTCTTACTATCCCTACTTCACCTCCCCACTCACATGTTTCAACGTTTCAGCGCCCTCTCCAATCTAAATTGATACTACATATCCCTTCTCCTCCAAAGTCTACAACTTCATTTACGTCCAAATCTCCTTCAACCCCAAAAACCACTTGACATTCCCAAATGTTCTTCTCTCCCTATCTCTGAGTCTAGGTCTTTACCTCCAGATTTATCTGATACTGTTGTGGAGGTTCATCCACCCAAGTACAGTCATTCTCGCCTGTCCCTCTTTAAATTTCTGCCTGCCAAGACACCTCTACCCCTTTTTTTTTTTTACACAGGGTTTGACAAGGTTAGGTTAAGGATCCCTAACTTTATTGACAAGCTATTTACAAGATAAGGATTCCTAACTTTATTGACAAGCTAAGAGCTGTTACCTACATCACCTCATTTGAACGCATTTTTATTGTTATGAAACACACAAGTAGGGAACAGGATGAAGTTGGAGCCATCTGTGGGCCAGCATTTTCATTTGATCAACAGACTTTAACTCGTTGATATCATTATGCTGTACGAATGTGTTCCAGACTCGAGTCATCCTGGGGATAAATGATCTCAGATGAAGTGATGTTCTGGAGAAGGGTACAGCTATAGTGAAGTTGCTGCTTTCTTCCCGTCTTGTGGTATAGAAGCTTGCTTCTCGCTGTCCTCGAAGTGGAGCCAAGTGTGGTACTTTGACAATGTTGGCCTTGTACATAACAGTAAAGCCACCCACATTCCTCCTGTGTTGAAGGCTCTGCTGAAATGACAGATCTATTCAGGATGGTTCCAGGCGAGAGATGAGACGTCTTGCTCTGTTCTCTGCTCTGTCAAGCAGTCGCAGGTGAGTTGGGGGGCAGGCAAACCAAGAAATTGGAGCATACTCAAGGTGTGAGCGTACTTGTGCCTCATATAGAATCTTGCAACCCCTACTGTCAAGCAGATGCAAGATACGTCTAAGTGCTGTAAGCTTCCTGGCTGCCTTGTTTGCAAGATTTACAACGTGGTTTTTCATGGTCAGTTTGGAGTCAAATTTCTTCCCCAGGTACCAACACTCTTCCATTCATACTTACTACTGCTCCGGCATTACTATCATGGTGCCTAGAGACCATAATCATTTGTGTTTTCTCAAGTGGAAATGTTACCTGCCATCTGTTTCCCCAAGCTGATATAGCTCTTAGCTGGTGATTGATGGAGCTTAGAGCAGCTGGCATTTCTTCTCTTGGATAAGTAAATGTCAGAGTACAGTCTTCTGCATATGTATGAGATTCTGGGATGAGATGAGGAAGGTCATTGAAGTAGACATTCCATAACAATGGCCCAAGCATACTTCCTTGTGGAACACTTTTCCCAATAAGATATCTTGCTGATTCTGTTCCATTGAGAACTACCCTTAGAGATCTACCATGAAGGTAATCACTGAGGAGACATAGTGTAGCGTCTGCAATTCCCAGTGCTTGCAGTTTTGCCAAGAGGCCCTGGTGCCACACTCGGTCGAAAGCACCAGCAATGTCCAGTGCTACCACACAGCTGGCTTTCTTTGGTGTCTTCCGTTGTCTCCCACTTTTTGCCCAAACTACATCTTTTCCTTCCGCCATCATAATCTCTCCACCTCTCTCATCTGAAACTATTGAAGCCATCTTCACTTTTATCGAGGAGATAACACCTGTGATGGACACCGGTCCTACCCCAACACATTCTCATCTTCTGCGCCTTCCTTCACATCGCATTTCGTCACGTCATCCCAATACTTCTCTCCTTACTACTATTCCATTGCCTCCACATGTTGACTTTACTGATCTTCCTGGTCCGTAGACACCTGCAAAATGTTACTGTTACGCTCTCTTAGGCCACCATGGCTTATTTACAGTGGAATATTCGAGGCCTCAGGAAAAATCGGGGAGAGCTTCAGGTATTGCTCTCCCAGTGTTCCTCTGTGTCTGTTTGGAAGCGCCAAAACTGCGCTCTGCTGTTTTCTATCCCATCTCAGGCTATACCTTATTACATTCATCAGATCTTTTTCCCGATGGGACTTTTAATGAAAGTGCACTTCTCGTGCGCCGCGGTATGCCACATTCTCGGGCCCATGTCCATACTTTGCTGCATTGCACTGCAGCCTGCATCTACTTACACAAGTAGTATACAGTCTGCTCTTTATATCTTTCTCCTCAGCCATTATCTATTCCGGATGTGGCATGTCTGATTTCTTCCCTGTTTATCATTTCCTCTGGAGAGTCTCACTGTAACTCTTGAGGGGATCAGTTAAAGGCTCTTCTCACTTCTCTTCCCCTCCATGTTTTAAATACTGGTACTCCCACTCATTTCGACTCTCACACTTAAACTCTCTCCTGCATATATCTATCAGTTTGCTCCTCCTCATATTCGTAGGCTTCAGCATTTACATCCGTCAGCCCTCGCAGTCCTCTTACGTCTTTTTAATCTTATTTAGTGGCAAGGGGTTCTTCCCCAGCTGTGGAAAACTGCTGTTGTTTTGCCTTTTCGTAAACCAGGTACTTCGGGCCTTGATGCCTCACACTATCGTCCCATTGATCTTACCAGTGCAGTTTGCAACTTACTGGAACGTATTAATATTGGTGGAATTACCGACAATATGTTAAGTAAAAGACACAAATGTAACGACTTGATAAAGCTCCTGGAGAGCGAAACATTGTCACAATAAAATGTCACATTAGTTGCATTTGTGTCCTTTATTTAACTTAATGGAACGTCTTGTAAACAGACGTTTGGTGTGGTATTTAAAGACACAATAGCCTCTCCACTAGTCAATTTAGCTTTCGTAAGGGCTGCTCCACTATTAAATCCTTACTCCACTTAGATACCCATGTTCAAAATGCCTTTGCTAGTAACCACTCAGGTATTGCAGTTCTTTTTAATCTTGAAAAGACATATGACACTACTTGGAGAATTAAAATTTTGGCCCAAGCTCATTCCTTAGGCCTCCGAGGGCACCTACCACTTTTTCTTAAAAACTTCTTATCTGAGAGACATTTCTGTGTTCGTGTTAATAATTTGTTTTCCCCGGACTTTGTCCAAGCTGAAAGTGTCCCGCAGGGATGTGATCTTAGCACCACTCTTTTTCTCATTGCTATAAATGATCTGGCCTCTGTTCTCCCATCTAATATTTGGTCGTCACTTTATGTCGATGACTTTGGTATAACCTGTGCCTTTGCTGACTGTCGCCTAGGAGCAGCCTCACTCCAGAATGCTGTCAACCGTGTTTTCCAATGGGCCACTACTCATGGAGTTAAATTTTCTGGTGCTAAAATGGACTAAATTACTTTCACAAGATGTTCTGTTGTCTCTGATACCCTATTGTACCTGTATGGCTCCCTCGGCTTTCTGTTTGATCGCCGGCTGTCCTGGAACCCTCACATTACAACTTGCCATAGCCGGATGAACCTCCTTAAAACCCTTGCTCATCTTTCGGGGGATGGGTGGGAGGGGGTCTTATCGTCGAAGTCTCCTTCGACTGCATTCAGCCCAGATTTTATCGAGACTAGACTATGACGACCAGATGTATTCAGCGGCCTCTAAAGCAACTCTTTCTAAACTTGATCCCACCCATCATCAGGGATTGAGTTTATGTCTAAGTGCTTTTTACTCCTCTCCTGTCGTGAGCCTATATGCAGAGGCGAAAGTTCCATCCTTGAACGATCGTCGTGATGCCCATTGCCTCAGTTACTTCACGATCCTTATACATACAGGATAGTAACGGACGTTAGCAGAGGTCCAATATTTGTTCGCAGTCCCTGTTTACTGCGTCTCTTTTCTCTTCGTTTTCACTCTAAGGTTAGGTAAGGTTCATTAGGAACAGGACGCGGGTCTTCACTTCTCTTCAGTTCCCCGCTTCATAAGTACATCTAGCATCTAACTCTTCTCTTCCCCCTTGGGAGGTTCCGACAGTTCGTGTCTGTTTTTACCTACTGCCGTGCACGTAAGCTCAAATATCTACAGTGACTTCTCGCTCCCGTTTTCCTAACCAATTCTGGTCTCATTTTCTGGTTGTAGCAATTTACACTAATAGCTCTAAATCCTCTGACGGTGTCCGGTTCACAGCAGTGTTCCAAGACAGCGCAGTACGAGGTAATTTATTAAACTCAGCTAGCATCTTCACAGCTGAACTGTACACAATTTTCATAGTGATTATGTATTTGCGTCCGGTCCTACCTCATCGTTTGTGGTAGTCTCGGAATCCTTTAGTGCTTTGCAAGCTAACAAAAAATTTAATTTGCCTCGTCCCCTAGTTCTTTGTATACATCTTTGGTTGGGCCACATTTATAGCAAAAAACAAAGAAATCGTTGTAATAATGTTGGTACCTGGTTGCTCTAGAAGACAAACAGAATGCAGATGTTATATACACAGACTTTGCAAAAGCCTTTGACAAGTGTGGCCATGGTGTAATAGCACACAAAATGGGTGATAAAGGAATAACAGGAAAAGTTGGTAGATGGATCTATAATTTCCTAACAAGTAGAACACAAAGAGTAGTAGTCAACAGAGTAAAGTCTGAGGCGGCTACGGTGAAAAGCACTGTTCCACAAGGCACAGTACTCGCTCCCATCCTGTTCCTCATCCTCATATCGGACATAGACAGGGATATAAGCCAAAGTGCCGTGTCTTCCTTTGCAGATGACACCCGAATCTGCACGACAGTGTCCACCATTGAAGACACTGCAAAACTCCAAGCAGACATCAACCAAATCTTTAAATGGGCTGCAGAAAACAATATGAAGTTCAATGATGAGAAATTTCAATTACTCCGATATGGAAAACGTGAGGAAATTAAAATCTCATCGGAGTATAAAACAAATTTCAACCACACAATAGAGCGAAAAACTATGTCAAAGACCTGGGAGTGATCATGTCAGAGGATTTCACCTTCAAGGACCATAACACTGTAGCAATCGCATCTGCTAGAAAAATGACAGGATGGATAATGAGAACCTTCAAAACCAGGGATGCCAAGCCCATGTTGACACTTTTCAGGTTGCTTGTTCTATCTAGGCTGGAATATTGCTGCACACTAACTGCACCTTTCAAGGCAGGTGAAATTGTTGACATAGAAAATGTGCAGAGAACCTTCACAGCACACATAACTGCGATAAACCACCTCAATTACTGGGAACGCTTGAAGTTCCTAAACCTGTACTCCCTAGAACGCAGGCGGGAGAGATACATTATTATATACACTTGGAAAATTTTAGAGGGATTAGTACCAAACTTGCACACGAGAGTCACTCCCTACAAAAGCAAAAGACTCGGCAGACGATGTAACATCCCCACAATGAAAAGCAGGGGTGCCACTAGCACGTTGAGAGACAACAAAATAAGTGTCAGGGGCCCAAGACTGTTCAATTGCCTCCCAGCATACATAAGGGGAATTACCAATAAACCCCTAGCTGTCTTCAAGAGGCACTGGACAGGTACCTAAAGTCGGTACCTGACCAGCCAGGCTGTGGTTCGTACGTTGGACTGCGTGCGGCCAGCAGTAACAGCCTGGTTGATCAGGCCCTGATCCAACATGAGGCCTGGTCACAGACCGGGCCGCAGGGAACTCTCTCCAGGTAAACTCCAGGTGAACTCCAGAATAACCGACAATATGTAGGTAGTAGATTGGTAGACAGCAACCACCCAGGGAGGTACTACCGTCCTACCAAAAGAGTGTGAAACATAAGCCTGTAATTGTTTTGCATGATGGTAGGATTGCTGGTCTCTTTTTTCTGTATCGTAAGCATGCAAGGTTGCAGGTATGTCTTGTTACTTCTACTTACACTTAGGTCACACTACGCATGCATGTACAAGCATATATATACTAACCCCTTTGGGTTTTTCTTCCATTTTTCTTCCTAGTTCTTGTTCTTGTTTATTTCTGCTTATCTCCATGGGGAAGTGGAACAGAATTCTTCATCCGTATGCTATACGTGTCGTAAGAAGCGAGTAAATGCCGGGAGCAATGGGCTAGTAACCCCTTCTCCTGTATAAATTATTAAAAACAAGATAGGGAAAAACTTTATAAAATTGGGATGTTTGAATGTGCGTGGATGTAGAGCGGATGATAAGAAAGAGATGATTGCAAATGTTATGAATGAAAAGAAGTTGGATGTCCTAACACTAAGCGAAACAAAGCTGAAGGGGTAGGCGAGTTTCAGTGGGGAGAAATAAATGGGATTAAGTCAGGAGTATCTGAGAAAGTTAGAGTTAAGGAAGGGGTAGCAATAATGTTGAAGGATCAGTTATGGAGAGAGAAGAGGGAACATAAATGTATAAATTCAAGGATTATGTGGATTAAAATAAGAGTCGGATGTGAAAAGTGGGTCATAATAAGTGTGTATGCACCTGGAGAAGAGAGGAGTGTAGAGGAGAGAGAGAGATTTTGGGAGATGTTAAGCGAGTATGTAGGAACTTTTGAGCCAAGTGAGAGAGTAATCGTGGTAGGGGACCTAAATGCTAAAGAAGGAGAAGCGTTTAGAGAGGGTGTAGTAGGTAAGTTTGGGGTACCAGGTGTAAATGATAATGGGGAGCATTTGATTGAACTTTGTATAAAAAAGGGTTTGGTTATAGGTAACATATATTTTAAGAAAAAGAGGATAAATAATTATACAATATATGATGTAGGGCGAAATGGAAGTAGTTTGTTGGACTACATATTGGTAGATAAAAGACTGTTGGCTAGACTTCAGGATGTACATGTTTATAGAGGGGCCACAGATATATCAGATCACTTTTTAGTTGTAGCTATAGTGAGAGTAAAAGGTAGATGGGATACAAGGAGAATGGAAACATCAAGTAAGAGAGAAGTGAAGATTTATAAACTAAAGGAGGAGGCGGTTAAGGTAAGATATAAACAACTGTTGGAGGACAGATGGGCTAGTGAGAATATAGGCAATGGGGTAGAAGAGGTATGGGGTAAGTTTAAGAATATAGTGTTAGAGTGTTCAGCAGAAGTTTGTGGTTATTGGAAAGTGGGTGCGGGAGGGAAGAAGAGCGATTGGTGGAATGATGATGTAAAGAGAGTAGCAAGAGAGAAAAAGTTAGCATATGAGAGGTTTTTAAAAAGTAGAAGTGATGCAAGAAGGGAGGAGTATATAGAGAGAAAAAGAGAGGTTAAAAGAGTTGTGAAGCAATGTAAAAAGAGAGCAAATGAGAGGGTGGGTGAGATGTTATCAACAATTTTTTTTGAAAATAAGAAAAAGTTTTGGAGTGAGATTAATAAGTTGAGAAAGCCTAGGGAAGGAATGGATTTGTCAGTTAAAAAATAGGAAAGGAGAGTTATTAAATGGAGAGTTAGAGGTATCGGGAAGATGGAGGGAATATTTTGAGGTATTGTTAAATGTTGATGAAGATAGGGAAGCTGTGATTTCGTGTATAGGGCAATGAGGAATAACATCTTATTGAAGTGAGGAAGAACCAGTTGTGAGTGTGGAGGAAGTTCGTGAGGCAGTGAGTAGAATGAAAGGGGGTAAAACAGCTGGGATTGATCGGATAAAGATAGAAATGTTAAAGGCAGGTGGGAATATAGTTTTAGAGTGGTTAGTGTTTTTATTTAATAAATGTATGGAAGAGGGTAAGGTACCTAGAGATTGGCAGAGAGCATGCATAGTTCCTTTGTATAAAGGCAAAGGGGACAAAAGAGAGTGTAAAAATTATAGGGGAATAAGTCTGTTCAGTATACCTGGTAAAGTGTATGGTAGAGTTATTATTGAAATAATTAAGAGTAAGATGGAGAGCAGGATAGCAGATGAACAAGGAGGCTTTAGGAAGGGTAGGAGGTGTGTAGACCAAGTGTTTGCTGTGAAACATATAGGTGAACAATATTTAGATAAGGGTAAAGAGGTGGCATTTATGGATTTGGAAAAGGCATATGATAGGGTGGATAGGGGGGCAATGTGGCAGATGTTGCAAATGTATGGAATAGGAGGTAGGTTATTGAAAGCGGTGAAAAGTTTTTACGAGGATAGTGAGGCTCAGGTTAGAGTATGTAGGCGAGAGGGAGATTATTTCCCAGTAAAAGTAGGCCTTAGACAGGGATGTGTGATGTCACTGTGGTTGTTCAATATATTTATAGATGGAGTTGTAAGAGAAGTGAATGCTTGGGTGTTGGCAAGAGGTGTGGGGTTAAAAGATAAAGAATCTAACATAAAGTGGGAGTTGTCACAGTTGCTCTTTGCTAATGACACTGTGCTTTTGGAGGATTCTGAAGAGAAGTTGCAGAGGCTGGTGGATGAGTTTGGTAGGGTATGTAAAAGAAGGAAATTAAAAGTGAATATAGGAAAAAGTAAGGTAATCAGGATAACAAAAAATTTAGATAACGGAAGATTGGATATCAGATTGGAGGGAGAGAGTATGTAGGAGGTGAATGTGTTCAGATATTTGGAAGTGGATGTGTCAGCAGATGGGTCTATGAAGGATGAGGTGAATCATAGAATTAACGAGGGGAAAAAGGTGAGTGGTGTACTGAGGAGCTTGTGGAGACAGAGAACTTTATCCATGAAAGCAAAGAGGGGAATGTATGAGAGTATAGTTATACCAACACTCTTGTATGGGTGTGAGACATGGGTTGTGAATGTTGCAACAAGGAGAAGGCTGGAGGCAGTGGAGATGTCATGTCTGAGGTCAATGTGTGGTGTGAATATAATGCAGAGAATCCGTAGTTTAGAGATTAGGAGGGGCTTGGACTTCCAGCAAGCATGCGTGAGCGTGTTAGGAGCAAATGGAGACAAATGGTTTTTAGGACTTGACGTGCTGTTGGAGTGTAAGCAAGGTAACATTTATGAAAGGTTTCAGGGAAACCGGCAGGCCGGACTTGATTCCTGGAGATGGGAAGTACAGTGCCGGCACTTTGAAGGAGGGGTGTTAATGTTGCAGTTTTGTAGCTGTAGTGTAAGCACGCCTCTGGAAGACAGTGATGAAGTGAGTGATGATGAAAGTTTTTCTTTGTCGGGCCACCCTGCCTTGGTGGGTAACGGCCTATGTGTTAATAAAACAAATGTTAGCTAAAAGGACACAAGAACAACTAATGTGGCATTTTATTGTAGCAGCGTTTCGCTCTCCAGGAGCTTTGTCAAGCCGTTACAAACAACAGAGGGACACAGAGAGGTATATATAGGTACAGAATGAGGTGTAAAACAATACAATCATTGTAGGTAGTACTAGTAGCATTTGTGGTGGTGGTGGTAGTAGTAGTTTTATTCCAGTCAAGATACTAAGACTAAATGAGGCATCATCATTGGATTTTTCCTAAGAGCTTACCGAATTTGCAGTCCAGAGTTTATTGACGATGAGCGTACATACATATGCCAAGCCTTCACTGAACTACATTTCCCTTCCTTTTTCATGAAAAACTGCAAGAAAAGAGCCCTTCAGATCATCAATTCTCCATGCAGTAACATCACTCCTAACAAAGTTATAATCCTCTCCTACAGCCAGCATGCATTGAATGTCTCTAAAGTGTTCGCACAAGCTAACACTTAAGTCGCAATCGCAACTAGTACTTCCATAAAAGATCTCACTAGGACGAAAGTGAAAAATATTGATCTAATCAATGCAAGGGTTTATACTATCCCATGTGGAGGTTGTGACAGAATATACGTAGATGAAGCAGCAAGAAACCTTTAAAAAAGTTTCAGTGAACACATTAATGCATGCAGGAACGATAACTTGAACAACGCCTGTGTACGACACTGGAATTCCGCCAACCACCTGATGAAATTCAACGACGCCCGCCTAGTGATTAAAGAACCTAATTTCCGTAGACGTAAATGCCTTGACTCATTATTAATAGCTATTTCTAACACAGTTAAACACAATAAAGGCAGCTTCATCATCTGAAGCATTGGCAAGAGTTCTCCACAAAGCAATAAACCCCACCATCACATAGCTGCTACTACTACTACTCCAACAAGTACTACTACTACTACCACCACAAGTACTATTGCTACAATCTACAATGATTGTAATTTATTTTGCACCTCTCTGTGTCTGTATTGTTTGTAACAGCTTGACTAAACTCCTGGAGAGCGAAACATTTCCACAATAAAACATCACATTAGTTGCACTTGTATCCTTTACCTAAAAAAGAAATCGTTTTCTGCTGGGTTCCTGGTCATGTTGATGTTCAGGGCAACGAGCAGGCAGACTCTGCTGCGCGGTCAGCTGTTCATGACCTTCCAGTTTCATATAAAGGTATTGCTGCAATCTCTAGCCATATTCGCAACCATTGGCAACAACGTTGTTCTGTAGATAAATGGTTCAGAGAACCAACACGTTGATAAATTAGACACATATACAACACTTGGGTATCTTTAATGAGGAAACTCTCCTGCTCCTGTCCTGTCCTGGCTAATATTCAGGACTAATACGCGTCCGGTTTGAGAACAAATCCCGGAAACTGACATTATATACGAAGCGTTTTTACACATTTTATACACTGCATAATAATTATCAAGTGATATCTTTGAAAGGAGAATATTATATCCTGCTGTTCTTTTAAATAATAGTTTTTAAGTTTCTAACATCTCCCATATGACCACTACAGTGACTACACTATTAAACAATACCCTCGAAATCCCGAGCACTTTTAACGTGACCACAATTTCTTTCAATAATAATTATCTTCATTGGTAAAATGTCTTTCTGGGGTAATTCTGTTTCTCCATTGTTCACTTTATATGCAGGAAACAAGATTTGAAACTCGTTTACTCTCGAGAAAAAATCCCAGGTATAAAATTCGCTCACGTCTTGATTCTTGGAATAGTCTGCATGATAGCAACCACCAACTTCTTGCCCCATTCAAGTGCTCTAGAAATAACAAGGGCTTAAAAGAGACAAAAATTACAAATTGATCGAATAATTGACTAATATGAATATAATTGACTCAAGTAGGTGAACCAGAAGAGGGAAGACCAGCTTTCATATTTCCTTCCTGTTTGGGTTCTTGTTACCGAGTTGGTGAAGAAACAGATCATGTTAAAGCAAGAAGAGAGGAAGATGGAGCAAGAGCAACGGGATCGGGAATATATCCATCTTTAAAGAGGAAAACAGCAGTTCTGAAAATATAGTAAACTTAAGCCAAAAAATGACGAAAGTCACTGCAATTATGTACTAAATAAAATAGGCTACTTTCTTACGGTTGTGCTGCCTTGTAGACTCTGATCGCGATTTTGATAAATTGGTACAAGTGATTCTTACAAAAGATATTGTATCCAACATGGTTGATGATTTGGAAGTGTATCTTGAAGAAATGTAGGAGGTAAGACAGTTGGCCAAAATGTACTAGGTTCAAAATGCCATTGAACGTCAGAGATCAATCGATCATTCTCGACTGATTCAATGAAGATCTCACAGACCATTAAATATTGATCTTATCAGCGTTATAGTAACATAACGCTGATAAGATCAATGTACCTGAGCTAACACTGGTAGTAGAGATATCTGTAAGCAAGTGACACACCTCAGTGTAAGCCCAAAAGCTCAAATAAATTATGTTCCCACTGCAGCAAGGTAGGACACAGTAGCGAACAGTGTTTCAGTTTGCAAAATCAGGGAAGTCGACAATGGAAAACTAAATCTGGCTCTTCTAACCCTATGATCTTCATCGATTTCGGTCATTCTGTAGCTGACGATAGAGAATGCGCACTCATAACATAAACTATCATAATGTTACAGATTCACTGCCTGGATACACATCAGACCAGCGAAATAATTAAAGCTGCAATGTACGCGTTTTATAGTATGTCTCGAGTAGCTGTGAAACATTCAGAGTCACTAACTGATGTCATTTTGTGAGACTCTGGCAAGTATTGCTCCTTGTTGCAATCCTCAGTAATAATATTCTACCTACCATATATATTAGGGTTTCCGTCCTCTAATCCAATGGTCTAGCGTACAGTTTTTCATGTGTTACATGTGTATGGGTTTCTCTGGCGAATTCCGCTTTCATGACCTGAAATTGCTAGTCGGAAATGATATATTTAACTTTGCGTACTGTGTATTTCACAAATCTTTCGTTGTCTAAGACACAAGTAATAGGGTATGGAGCTATGTCCATTGGCGGCTGTCACGTGATTTATGCGTATTTTGCAGGCACTGGGACATCAGATTCATGAACCAACGCATGATGGTGATTTAGGGCTAGGTCATTTGTTTGACAGGCCCCAAGTACAGCTGTGCCTCCCTAATTTGTCCACTTTTTCCCAAATCCCTCCCTCTATGGAATCGTAGTATCTCACAATACTACAGAGCGTAGTAACAGAGCAGCAGCTGGATAATACTGTAGTTCACACAGTCAGTCTTGGAAGCAGACACGATCAGTAAGAGTACAACTCTTCTTATGCGTTTCTGCATATATATGGAAAAGGATTCGCTACCTGGTACCGAAAAAGAGCAAAAACTATACAGGATTATGAACTTCCAGTACACAACAGCAGCAGAGTAATTAAGGTGGCAAACACCAGGTCCATGGGTGGACATCTGTTCGGTATTCAGTGCCGATAACTGCACTGAATTTTTCGTGGCCAAGTATGGCAACACATGTTTCTGCTAGTTAAGATATGTGACAGCTGTCGGATTACAAGGAAGCCTGGTCTTGTGGTTGAACTAACATTATTGGAACATTCCTTTAGAGTCACTATTGACTGCGTTGATTCATTGCCTCGTACTCGTATAGGCAATGAGAATCTAATAACAATCATGTGTACCTCTTCACGTTATGCTAAAGCAATACCATTACTACGCATAAATCCATGCTCAATTGTTGGGTTATAGGAAAGTTTCAATACAGGTTGTGATGATCTGAGTTATGTTTCCTGCGAACTTTCAGCAATATGCAAATTAGTTCTCTTTATGCAAGCATACCATTCACCCAACATGTAGTTATTGTTACTCTAAATCCTCCATTACTCTTTTCCAACTAAATTTCCCATTGTACTCTTTGTGAGTAATACGATATCCAATATGACCAGGGACTGAAGTTCGCGTCTAAGAGGTTTCATGTAGGTCTTTCCAGCTGGTAATTGCCAGTATGGTCTCTTCAGTGTACCTTCCAGAATCAGAGGGTATACTTGAAATATTTCACCAGAAGTTCAAAAACACATTACAAGTTTAAGTGATTGACCATGCAGAATTGATAGGTCACAGTCCTTTTGAATTTATCTATGGTCATTCCATTAGGAGACCTCTGGATCAGCTTTTGGAGGACTGGGTTGGCAGAGAGAGAGAGAGAGAGAGTACTGTTGTTCCCTTGCATAATGTCCCTAAGCTTCGGGCTTAACTTTACCAAGTACATGATCTGGCTACAGCTAATGTGGGATTTGTATGAAGGGCCATGAAAATCCACAGTGGCAAATCAGTTGTGCCATGTGCCAAATAATACTCTGCAAACAAAGTTCAGAAGAACCTTCAATATGAAGGTATTACATGCCTTACAAAACCAAGGCCACTGAGGCTAAAGACAATAATTATCACAATGACAGTCTTGTATACCAGCCGTAATAAAAGAGAGGTACTCAAACTGATTTATCATCGATGTCAAACAAGAATGTTAACAACAATGAGCTTTATCCTAGAAGGTGAAATATAACAGGCCAACTCAAGGTTTAAAAAAAAGCATCTATTCGAGGAGTAAACAGATTATACTTGAATTATAGTCGTACTATCATGAAAGATCCAAGATTCACTTCTCTATTTCTTCCAGACAATATTTTAATAATAGCATATATACATTAACTAGACAAAATAATGACTTCATAACGGTAATCTATATAGATTAATATATATATATATATATATATATATATATATATATATATATATATATATATATATATATATATATATATATATATATATATATATATATATATATATTATATATATATAATGTTTTAAATTGTCTTAAAAAAGTTTATTAAAATGGTGTAGGAATAATTTACTTTCTCTTAATATATTAGTTTACTAATAATTATATTATTTTATTAATATATATATATATATATATATATATATATATATATATATATTAAGAGAAAGAATAAACTTGATTCAGGAAAACTCGAAGTTCTCCTGAAGCTGTTTAAAATTTTCTCCTACCACCCCTATATTTTATATAAACTTTATTTAAAGACAAAATACATTGATAGGAATACAATAGGGAGTAAAACAACATAGATAACAACTCAGAGCTACAATATATATATATATATATATATATATATATATATATATATATATATTGCTTCAGAAAGAAATCTAAATATTCTTCCTTGAAGTCTTTTTATCCACTTCTCCGAGGCAATGGGTCCCACAATTGACACCAGAGGTGGACCCCATCCTATATATATATATATATATATATATATATATATATATATATATATATATATATATATATATATATATATATATATATATGCTAGACATGAGGAGGTCAATGACATCATAAAGAGAAGCCTCGCCACAGCCCGTTGCCCAGCCCAACGGGAACCCCAAGTGCAGAGGTCTGATGGAAGTCAAAAGCGTCCTGATGGAGCCACCATGCTACCCTGGAAGGATGGTAAGCAGATTGCTTGGGACTACACCTGTGCTGCCACATTGGCAGACACCTACCTGCCAAACTCCTTAGCCGAAGGGGGTGGAGCTGCCAGCCACAGGGAGACCCAGAAGACCCACAAATATGAAGACCTTCCCTCTTGCTATAACTTCATCCCAATAGGGTCGGAGACCCATGGAGCATGGGACAAGTGTGCTCTAAAGTTTCTCAAGCAGCTGGGTGGAAAACTCATCATAGAAACCAAGGACCACAGGGCGACCAGCTTCCTCTTTCAGAGACTCAGTGTTGCGATCCAGAGGGGAAATGCCTGCAGCGTTCTGGGCACGCGGCCCACTGCCGGGGACATGTAGCTCTGAGTTGTTATCTATGTTGTTTTACTCCCTATGTATTTTGTCTTGAAATAAAGTTTATATATATATATATATATATATATATATATATATATTGATAAAACCCACTGTTTGGGCGAAACGTTGTCAAAAAAGGATCACATTACACTGCTTATGTGTTTATTTTTCCATTGTGTCAGTATTTTATACCATTTGTTTCCATCATGATAACTTACTCAAAATAACATCAAGACATTGTTTTCTTTGAGGAAAACACTAAGAGTATAAAGGTGACCAGAAGATGCATTTTTCAGTTATTAAACAGAATCCAACAAAATTTGTGCTGACACACCTTTAACCCTTGAAACGTTCCATTTATTTGGAACATTGATGGCATTTATAATTGCTATATTTTAATCAGAGGAACGATTAGCGGGTAATATAGCGACAATAGAATGGGAGACATTCAAATTCGATCTAGACAAGGGAGAGAAAGTTGAGTCCAGTTTTTTGGTACAAGAGCTTCTCACCAGAACAAAAACAAAACTATGGACGGAGGTAAAATAATACCATATCATTTCGTGATTGAAAGTGGCAAAATAGTGTCTACACACTCCGTTAAATATTGCAACCTTCGTCTAAGATACACCAGTGTTGAAATTTCCAAGACGGAAACAAAATTAAGGAATGGCCTATGTAGCATTGTGCATATGGCACCCAGGTATTCAAATAATCCCATGTATCTTGCGTAAGATACATTACATAAGCTCTGAAAATTTGAAGCTGATTGCATAAGATGTTCTCGAGTAATAAACGGAAATTTGTGAGAAAGCAGACGAAAATATTGCTGAGAATATTCCGAAAATACGAAAGGGTCACCTCGTTAAACTTAAATATTTGTTAGGTAGGTAATAGGCAATATATCTTAGGTAGATGAGCTAAGTAGGTAGGCAGATAAACAAGGCACAGAGCAATTGCCTGGCTCTTATTGCAGCATTGACTGCTAGTAAGGGTTTTTCACAGTTATATTACAAAATCTACAAATATTACAGTACGTAATAGCACATAACAACGGGGAAGAAGGCGAGTCACGCACATAAAGGCATACATAGTCACGAAAGGAAGGTTGTGACGGTGTCTGGATGAATGTGGATTAAACCATACCACGGGTGGGGATAGAACCCGCGGTCTGAGTCATAAAACTCCAGACCGACGCGATGGTCTGGAGTTTTATGGCTCTCTGACCGCGGGTTCTATCCCCGCCCGTGGTATGGTTTGTTTGCAATCGAGTCATTACGATTTCGTATGTCAGTGTTGATTGTCATGACAAATACAGTCGTTGTGAACACTGGTAGTTGTAGCTTCAGTATCACTCTGAGCACGATAATCAGGTGACCTAAGTTAGTTCCTTACACCTAATTCCAGGTTATGACCTTCCACACGCTTTACACTTGACATTGTTTCATGTATATATATTCTGTTTATTTCAGTCTACGTACTGGACTGAAAAAGATCCTAGTGAGCAAAACTTTTCCATAATAAATAACTTTGTGTTACAATAGTGCCTTATTTACATACAGCATAACCAAAGATTTCATTACCTGAAAAGTGTCCACACAACCAAGGTTTTACACGATTAAAGTTCCAACACACGCAAAGTTTTCCGCACATACAAAGTTTACAACACAAGCAATGTTTTATACGATTAAAGCTTCAACACACTCAAAGTTTTCCACACCAGAAAAGTTTTAAAAAAGGTTTTTTATACAATTAAAGCTTCATTACATGCAAATTTTCAACACAATGTTTTGAACAATCAAAGATTTGAACACAAGCAAATCTTTCAATTCAAACTCAGTTTTCAACACCAATAAGGGTTTTCAAATTCAAGCAAAGGGTTCAATACAAGTAAACTCTTCAAAGTGAGCATCACTCACTTGGGAAGTGTTGAGTCAAGTTCGCTTTCTTCTAGCAAAGTTTTCAACGTAAGCAAAGTCTTCAACATGAGCAACACTCACTTAGGTACTACTGAATCAAGTTCGCTTTCTTCCCAGTTTATTATATCGCCCCAAAAAGTTTTTTAGTTTGGAATTTATAACGACATGCGAGGCATCAACCCCTCAACTTGGAGTATCGAAATTTTCATGTATTCTCGGAACATATAAGAAGTATTTCTCATACTTTCTGTAAGTTAGTTGGTCAGACAAAAGATTAAATTAATTTAAACCAGTGTTAAAATCAAGTACCTATATGGAAAGGTATTAATTTCTAGATAGTCTCCAGAGATATGAGTACAGTACTGTGCAAGGGTCATGTATTTACATGCAGGTTTAAGAAATTGTAAAGTTGTTTGGAATAGAGATATTGAACACATTCTGGTGCACAAAATAGTCAGTGAGAGTAAATTAAAAAGACACAGCTGAGGCAGTGAATGACTGAAATGGATCAGTACAGTCCATTGTTATTTATATTTTGAACAGGAGTTGCTGCAACAGAGAGAGATGTTGCTGCAACAGAAAGAAATATTGCTGCACCAGAGAGAGATGTTGCTGCAGCAGACATAGATGTTGCTGCAACAGAGAGAAATATTGCTGCAGCAGAGAGAAATATTGCTGCAGCAGAGAGAAATATTGCTGCAGCAGAGAGAGATGTTGCTGCAGCAGAGAGAGATGTTGCTGCAGCAGAGAGAAATATTGCTGCAGCAGAGAGAAATATTGCTGCAGCAGAGAGAGATGTTGCTGGAGCAGAGAGAGATGTTGCTGCAGCAGAGAGAAATATTGCTGCAGCAGAGAGAGATGTTGCTGCAGCAGACATAGATGTTGCTGCAACAGAGAGAAATATTGCTGCAGCAGAGAGAAATATTGCTGCAGCAGAGAGAAATATTGCTGCAGCAGAGAGAGATGTTGCTGCAGCAGAGAGAGATGTTGCTGCAGCAGAGAGAAATATTGCTGCAGCAGAGAGAAATATTGCTGCAGCAGAGAGAGATGTTGCTGGAGCAGAGAGAGATGTTGCTGCAGCAGAGAGAAATATTGCTGCAGCAGAGAGAAATATTGCTGCAGCAGAGAGAGATGTTGCTGGAGCAGAGAGAGATGTTGCTGCAGCAGAGAGAAATATTGCTGCAGCAGAGAGAGATGTTGCTGCAGCAGAGAGAATGTTGCTGCAGCAGAGAGAAATATTGCTGCAGCAGAGAGAAATATTGCTGCAGCAGAGAGAGATGTTGCTGGAGCAGAGAGAGATGTTGCTGCAGCAGAGAGAAATATTGCTGCAGCAGAGAGAAATATTGCTGCAGCAGAGAGAGATGTAGCTGCAGCAGAGAGAGATGTTGCTGCAGCAGAGAGAAATATTGCTGCAGCAGAGAGAGATGTTGCTGGAGCAGAGAGAGATGTTGCTGCAGCAGAGAGAAATATTGCTGCAGCAGAGAGAGATGTTGCTGCAGCAGACAGGTGTTACTACAACAAAGACAAGTATTGGTGTAGCAGAGACACATGGAATTGAAATGATTTGTAAATATCGATAGTGGAGTAATTGACACTTATTGCGGTGGACACTTTTACTACAATAACGAGAACAATGAGCCTGGGTGGACTTGTGATCGGAGCTCATAATTTTTCGAGGGGATGGTGTGCCAGTGTGTTTCATGGCCGTGGGTTTGAGAAAACCTGTCACCAAGGTGGGTATTGAGTACTGATGGGATCTTTCATGCCGGGAGTGTATAATGTGTTGCCGCCAACGATAATTCTGGACATATATGAGATAATAGAACATGATCTCTACGGTGTAGCCAGGAATGAAGCCAAAATTTTTTTTTTCAAACTGATGAAACTTGTCAAGCACCGTGTATGACACCGTGTATGACACCGTGTATGACACCGTGTATGACACGGTGCTTGGCAAGTTTCAAGATGTTTCACTGTGCGCCTGGTGGATGTATTAATATTCTGAGGTGGATGAAACTGACCTACGCCAAGCGTTCTTTCGCTATGGTACTAGTAGCACGGCCGAAACGTAGGTAACTAGTGTGTATGTTGGTTTTCCTGCGGTACATATTCTCCTAAAATTTCAGAAAAGTATTTCTTGCCATTCCATATCATCTTGACAAATTTTGGGTCAAAGATGATGTCCTATGTAGGTTAACTGTAGGATTTGTAAAGAATATAATCACATGGCTGTGGAGCGTCCTTGCCGGAATGTGCAGCCTAGAGAATCCAGGTATCCGACATCAGAGAAGAAAATAACTTCATAGCCAAGGGGAATACGTCACACCCATAAAGATCCTGGGGACACTGAAGCTGTGACGCAGAGTGAAGAAACAGTGAATGTGAGGAGAGATAGGGGGAAGGTCCTGCACCTTCCAGTGTCAGAGGGTAGGGTTTGTATCCACCCAGACTCAGAAGCTGCTGGGCTGGATGATATGTTGGATCAGGTGTCAATGGAAATCTTTCCCTCTCACCAAGAAAATGGGTATCTGCGGTGATTGGGGATGGACATAGGGCTCAAGAGTGTGATGAGTCTGCTGTGAAGTCCCCGGATAACTCATCAGTCCTGTGTTGTGTGGAGAGCCTGAAGTGGGGATCAGTGAAGATCAGAATCGGATTATATGTTAACAGCAGCATACATGCGGCCTGGTAAGAAGTCATGGACAGAGATAGCCACAGGCTCTGGGGGAAGTGAGGGTTAAGACGCTGATCGTCAAGGGGCCCGAGGTACAGGTGGTTATGCCCAGCAAAGGCACTGTTGACAAGGGTGATAACGATATGGCTTAAGGGTCGAGACAATTTGAGGAGGAACCCACCTTTTACTGGGCCTCCGGATAATGGATCTCAATGTTAATGGGCTTTGTGTGATGTCAAAGCGGGAATGACTTCCGAGGATGCATCGAAGATATAGAGTTGATACCGCTTTTTTTGCAAGAATACCACCTTAAGGATGTACGAGATCTGGAGATTCCAGGTTATGGGACATACGTGTTGCCTAGTGTACGTTTGAAGGGTCATATGGCCCTATTGGTGGGGGCGTCATGCCCGTTAGTGTACCAATGTAGCGAAAATAGTGCAATGGTTGCATTACCCATGTGGATTGGGCGTGTCACTCATATGTGTGAATGCGCCATCAAATGGCGATGTGAGAGGTTACAAATACTTTTATCAGGGACAATTTAGTTTTCTTTATAAGAACATTCCGGGGCTTAGTCTTTGTTGGAGGAGACTAGAAAAGTGTTGTATATAAGAAGGATGTCACCCCGAGAGGACCAGTATAGCTTGATGTGCACTTGAAGGATGTGTTGTATGTCAACAGTGTTGTCAGCCCAAACGTTGTGAGGAAGGGTTACAATGGACATAATTAATGCCAAACCGTCCGTAACTGTGTGTTCAGTTTGCACCATGACAGCTGCATTTTCTGATCTTGCAGTTATCATGGAGATGAGGTGGGATTCGTTGGCAGTGCGTCACAGAGCTTATTGGAAATTAAATACTAGGGTCTTATGAGACAAGGAAACGGTAGAGAGGTTTGCGTGTTGGTGGGAGGTACACAAATATCGGGTTTGGTATGTTGGTGGGACGAGGTGGCGAAACGTGCATAATAAATTGTTATGAAGATATGTTGCCTCAGTGTTACAGGGACGTGAAGCAGTTCAGGGGATGTACCGAATGGATAATATAGAGGGATTGAAGCTTTTAATCCGGGGCTTGAGAAGGATGTTCTTTGAGGAGACTAAGCTATTTGTGTATGTTTACGTTCACAGGAGCAACAGAAGAAGGCGACTTTTATTTCGTGTCTCGAGGTATATTGTAACATGGGAGACTGCAGGAAGCTCATGCCAGGAAAACGACTGATGTGATAGGGGTATTCGTGAACAGGTGGAAAGAGAAGCATTGGGCTAAGAGAGTGCTGAAGGGGGAAGAGGGGGATTTGTTTTAAAGAGGTTTGCAGGTGAATTTGTTATACTCTCAGTGAGATGGATAGGATGGCGTTCGGTAGAGTTATTGAGGAGGAAGAGGTTCATTTAGGGCTATATTAGTAGTGGCTACTGGGAAAGCCCCGGGAATTGGTGGGATACCTGTCTAATTTTTCCTTAAACACTTGGCTTTACTGAAAGTATTTTTGGTACACCTCATGAACATCATGAAAGAGAGGGTGTCGGACCCTGTTTAGTCGACAGCAGGCGTTATTCTTCCAAAGGGTAAGTTGTAGGTAAGGATTTGTGATTATCGGTCAGTTTCATTCTTATGTGCTGTTTATAATCTCTTTGCAAAGTTACTGGGGAATTTATTAAAGTGTTGTGGGTCATGTCGCATCTGGCCAGTATGGTATTCCAGGAAGTTCCGTGTTAGTTGCTCATTCCATTATTCATGATTCTGTGAACGCTATGCCCTTGCCTGGAATGGTGTATACGATTCTGTAGAAAGGGGAACTGTGAGAAGTATTTTCCTTCAGCGGGGTTTAGGTAGGAAATTGTGAGATGTGTGGATTGCAGAATTGTTGGTAGAGTCCAGGTAAATGGTAGATTAGTGGGGCTGAACCCATGTGTAGACGTTTAATTAAGGCAGGGCTACTCGTTGTCTCACATGGTCTGCACGTGTATGCAGGACTCGTTCTATAGGCTGGCGAGGGATAAGGTTTCTGGTGGGGTGAAGAGTGTATAGAGAGTTTTTCCAGCGGTTCTGGTATGAGTAAATAATGCTATATTGTTGATGAATAAACATACTAGACTTGAGCACTTGAAGGGGTGGCAGGGATGTTTTGAAAAGCATTTTAAATGATCGTGATTATTAATAAATTCTTGTGGAGTGAAATCCAAGGAATGATTTTCCGTTTATTGCCTGGTTTGGGCCTATTTGATTTACACAAGTGTGTTGTGTGTTTATGTATGTAGACTAGTGTCGTACCCTTCAAGGATGGGTGTCTGGATTGAGTGTATGGTATGTAAAAGATGATGGCAGAGCCCAGCAGGATGAAGATCAGTGTTTTGTATGATGTTCTGTTAGGATATATAAGTGCCCAGTGGTGTTGTTATATCCTTTTTTATGAATGAGGCCGCATTTATGAAGGAATTTGTTATATTGTGCATTTCTCCTACGGAAAGAGAAGTAATGTGTTAGCTTTTGCATGACATTCTCCCGGTTAGCGTTGTTGTATCGGAAGGTTGTTGCTAATGGTTCTTGCGAGGCCTGTGGGTGGAGTGACTCTGCATTCCATGAAGTATACTTCTGTGGGCAATATGAAGGGTTGCAAACGTGGTTGGCTCCAGTGTTAGTTTTAGTGACTGGAAGTAGGTAGGTGTCAATATTAAGGGCTTTCAGCTTGGATATAGGAGGGTTGTCAGAGGTTGTGACAAGACCTGTAGCTTGTATTGTTGTTGACTATTTTCACAAAATATGGGTGTTTCAAGCGACCGGGTTTAATTTGGGTATCGGGTGTTGTATCTCGACGGCAAAGTTTTATAGGACAAGGAACAGGAATAGGTGTTTGTATGGAGGGTCATTTGAACAGAGCGTCCCAACGAGATATTTTGGAATCATTGCATAGGGCTGCTGTGTGCGAAAGGGTGCTGCTATGTCCTGGGTTGCAAGGGTTCTGTGATTGGGTGGGTGGCAATGGTATGTAATATGTTTGTAGGGTGAGTCTGTTATGTATCAAAGAATTTTATTTTACGTTCCTGTAATATGATTACGATTCCTTAATGTTGTGATACTTCCTGAACTGCAGTTGTATGTTGCTGCTAATTGTTCATGTTATGCAATCTTTCCTCTGCATGCATTGTTTTGCACATGTGGCCAAGTCTTATTTTATGTTGGCCATAGGTATTTTATATATTTTTTTATATTTTATTAAAACTTCTTGTACAAACATACATAGGTAGGTTCATATATTAATATGTAACAATTATACTGGTGCTGAACAAGAAATCAACGTTGTCCCTACACAATCTACTGAAAACTTCATCATACATATTAGTATTATTATTATTATCATCATCAAAAGGAAACTCTAAATACAACCTACATAATAGCACGAAAACTAACCTAACATAACCTACTCACTGCTTCCAAGTATACAGTGCTACACAAGTACAGTGCTACACAAGTACAGTGCTACACAAGTACAGTGCTACACAAGTACAAATATTTTTATAAAATAATATAATGGAACAACAAAACACAGTACTTACACTCCACCCCCCCCCCCCCACAAGTGACAACTGTCCACTTTCACGTGGCTATACACATTAATACAAACTCGTCCACTTAATTAAACAAGTATAATGAACTTATGGACAACATCAGTTACACAATATATAAACAATAAACAATCCAGGCAACATCTGACACTGTATATACAAGTAATACCTAAACGTATCACTACTTGACAATAGTTAATAATACCTCACTATTGTGATAATGGTACATTGTTCATTTAAAAACAGTACATACAATAAATACATTGATAGGAAATCAAAAGGTTACATGCAAATAGAATTGTGTATTAACATTGCCCTAACATCACATCAGGCTAAAAATGACTCCAACATACTTTACACCTCAAAAGCAAACCTAACAACACACCCACATGCCTATGCACAGCCATCATACTGCAGGGTGCAGCATGACACAGGTTCAACACTATGCATCCTGCACCCCCCCCCCCAATCTAATGTCATTCAGTGTCGCTCACAGGACACCACAAGCGTAATGAAATTAACAGCCCAGATCTTGCATATACGATACAATCATGTACAATAATGTTAACATATATAATCAAAATAGCTTCATTTAAATGAACTTATCCTCACTAGCAGTGTGCAGGCGCAGATGACCACTCTCACCAAAACCAAAACATAAAACTGCCACAAACACACAACCACCCCAATTAACACCTCCCCCAATCCATACAGACCCCCTCATCTCCCACACTGCAACACACTATCATTCATGCTGATGCACTACACCCCCGCCCAAACCTACCAATCCATACGTACACTCTGCAGCCCCTGACAGCCGCGCCCCAGGTGACAAGCCCGTTGCCACCACCCCCTCACCCCTTCCACAACCCAACTCCTTACAAAGTCAGCAAAGTGCTTACAGTGAGGTTACTATAGCCCTTCGAAAACCCCTCCTCCCACCGCCCCCATATATATCTCTATTCCTACACATGGTGTGATAGACAGTTGCAGCTAGGACCCGCTTCCTTACCTCCCACTTCCCCCCTTCCTCATGCTCCATGAAATGTACACAAAGTCCACCATTACATATGCTAACGCCTTTGCCACCCCCGCTACCTCCCCTCCCACATCTAAACTGAGGGCTCTCAGCACAGACGTCCCCCTCCCACCGACTTGCCCAATGACCCAACTAATCCATTCCCAAATCCCTCCCAATCCCTCACAAAAGTACACCACAAGAAAGGCTGTCTCTTCACCCCCACATGCATCGCACCTCCCCTCCCTTACCACCCTTCTGTCCCTCAAGTCCGCTTCTGAAGGCAAAATGCCATGCATGAATCTAAACATTACCTCCCTCACCCTTGGCCTTAATTTCAGCCTGCGAAACTGCTCCCAAATACCCCCCCCAAATCATACAAGGGGTATATCCCCTCGACCTGCACCAATCCTCTTCCCATGCCATGATAGCCCTGCAGATGATCCCCACCCTAATTTTACCCAGCTCCCTTACCTCCACCATCATTCTTAACGCTGCCTCACATTCTCGCAACTCCCTTCCCCCATACATACCTCTCAACACTTCATACACCTTCTGCAACCTTTCCCCACTGAAGCCTCCACCCCGTATAACCTCCTTCCTAATGAACATGCATTTAACTCTTCTCCCCAAATCCAAGAGCCCCAACCCACCACAACTCACCGGCAACATGACCACCTCCCTATGCATCCAATCACACCCTGAGCCCCACAAAAACCTAAACACCCTCCTCTGAATTCGTCCAATCGCCGCGCCCATCAACAGAAACATATTTGCCACTTACCAAATTTTATTGTATAACAGGACGTTCATGACGATCGCCCATTGCAACAGTGTCAAGTGTGACGGCATCAGCACCCTCAACCACCCCTCCACACCAGCTACCAACCGGTCAGAGTTTGCCTCTCGCGCCATGCAAAGTCCCTCCCATAAACTATCCCGCATATCTTCAAACTGTCCGCTACCTTCTGCACCACAGGACAACCCCACGCCACTCTTCTTTCCCACACCCACAATCCCATGATGAGAGACTTCTCAACATTAACCACCATACCCGTCGCCTCCCCCATACAATCTGACAACCTCACCCAACTCCCCCAGATGTGTCTCCTCCTCCACCAGAATAGTGGCATCATCCACGTACCCTACCAACCCTGGCCATACCCGCCCATGACCTCATTCCCCTCCCCTACTGATATGTTCCTCAACTAACCTATGAAAGGGGTCCTGTACACACGCAACAATAACTGTGACAACGGGCACCCCTGAGAGAGGCCCCTGCCTATTTCTGCCAAAATTAATCTGAACGTGCATGGATGCCCCCTGGTACAGCATTTTCACCCACCCACAATTTCCTCCCCAAAACCCTGCTGACAAAGAATTTCCCCTAACGCTTCCTCTCAACTGTGTCATATGCCACCTTCCAATCCAGCGCCAACAGGCCCCCCACCACCCTCCCTGATCCCCTCTACAAAGTCCCGAATAATGCCATGCCCCGTGAGCATGGACCTGCCCGGCAGACCGAACTGACTCCTCAAGACAACCCTGTTCACCACGCACTTCCAAACGATTCCCCAAGACTTTTGCAAAAAGCTTGTAATCTATGCACATCAAGGATAATGCTCAGTAATCCTTGAGTGTGCACTGCTTTCCCTTAGGTACCAGTACTACCACCGCCTTCACTTTCCCCTTCCCCATTTTACCCCCCTTCTTCATCTCATTTAGTAACTTTACAAAAAACAACCTCATTAACTCCCAATGCTCCACGTAAAATTCACACGGCAGCCCGTCAACCCCTGGGTGCCTTACCCTTGCTCATATCCCCCAGCGCCCTCCAAATTTCTCCATCCTCGATTACTTCCCCAAGTGCCGTACGATCACTCCCCCACAGGTGACCCTTTATGCCCCACACACCCCTTCCAAATCCTCTCCCACCACCCCACACCCCTTCCAATACTCAGCAAACCACCTATCTGCATATACACTCATCCCCACCGTCGTCTGCAGCACCTGCCCCCTCCGAAACCCCCCCTCTCGTTCCAGCACCTCCAACTGCATCATGGCTGTCACCCGCCTGCGCTGTTGCTGCTCTCGCAACACACAAGCAGATGGCCTGTCACCCCATAACACCTCCTTCACCCTGGCCTGCACCCTCACTGCTTCAAAACACTCATCCTGCACCTCCCTAATTCTCCCCTTCAAAACCTCAACCTCCTCTACCAGGTAAACTCCGCCCCAGGACTCCCCCGTCATAACAAGCTTCCAATCTGTATTCCAAATAATTGGTCAATCCGTAGTGATACTGATTAACCCTTCGCCCTTCCCTCACATAAAATTTGCGTATCCTGTCCTTCGCGACCCCATCCCACCACGTCACTAAATTCACCACCCCTATTCCCTCCTCCTCCAGCTTTCCCCACAATGTTGCGAAATGACACAACGCCTCCTCATCCATAAGCACCCTTGTGTTGAGTTTCCAGTAACCCGTGTGCCAGCGTTAGCCAACCCACCTCCGCTACCACTGCTCGATGATCTGAATACAGTGCCACCATGGTCTGGAAGGTATCAACCATCACCTGGTGCATGAGGTAGATCCAACCAAGCCGTGCCCCATACCTTGCCCTGGCACAGGTGTGCTCCACCTGCCACAGAGCCCCGCTAAACGCATCCCGTAAGTTAACATCCTGAAGCAAGTCCCCTAGAGCTCCCAACAAAAACCCCGCCCCACACGGCACCACGTACCCCCTCCGCACAACGCAGTTCAAGTCCCCCAACCAACGCTACCGATGGTAAACTGCTCAGGTAGTACACCAATTCTTCCCTAAAAAAACCTTCCTTAACTCATGCCACATTCTCCGTAGCAGCATAAAACCCTACGAAGGTCACACGCTCCTCTCCCCACTTACCATCCACTCTCATGACCGGACCCTCACCCCCCGCCTCCCACCTGAGCAGAACGAACGGGCTTGTCACCCGGACAAAGACTGCCACACCCCATTTCAATCGCGCTGAAGGTGCCACAAACTCATGATACCCATTCACCTCCAATACCTTACCAACCTTACAATTATGCTCCTGTACAAATGCGACATCCACACGATGCCTGCACAGATGCATACTCAACCAATCACACTTCTGACACACACACAACTCATTAACATTAAGCGTCATGCACCTGAGGCCGGCTCAAGGTTTCCGCCCCCTCTGCCTCACACCTTTTGCCTGTCCCACAGGGGCATGCGACCCACTTTTTCCGCCTTCACCACTCACGACATGCACCCCCCCCTTGCACTGTCAGCGACTGCCACATGCCACCACCCCCTCCACCACCAGCATCTACCCAAGTCTTCTTCCCTGGCCTCTGTGTTGGGGTCAGGATGTCATCTGAGTCAGATGTCGTCACTGCCCTCTTCCTGGGCATGACGTCATCCTCCATGCTAGACACCAGGGTGTTCAGCTGTTATATCTCTGCCTCCACAAAGGATAGGTGAGTACAAATAGAGAGCGTGTCTGTCTCGCGCCCATCAGACGGAGGATCAAGCCTCCACAAAGTATTGCGCTGAATAACCCAAATAGGTTTAGCGCTTAACATGAATTAAAATAAAAAAAAAAATCTGCCTCCACAAGCTGCACCTCCACCTTGTCAGGGGACTCTGCTTCACCTCCGGTCTCCACCACACCCGCATCCCTCATTAGGCCTTTACCATCAACAGGCACCTCCACTGTCCCATTCACCAGTGCAACAGGGCACACATCTTCCCACTGGGACAACGTTGTGTCGATCACTGACTCTAATGCTGCTAATAACTCGACACCATCCTCCACCACTGAGACGCCACCACCAACTGGCTGCACGACCAGGGTAACGGGCGGTTCAAGCGGAGACATGTTTGTCACCGTCTCCACTTCCGGTGTCTCCGACTCCCTGCTCCACATTGTACCACGCCTTCCAGTTCTCTGCTGCTCTGGTACACATTCCTCTTGCTCCATGCCAGGACCCGCTCCACAGTCCAGCCCCCGGGCCTGTCCACGCTGCCCACAGTCGACAGCCATGTGATCATATTCACCACATAGGTGGCAAGTTCTCCTTTGCCAAACATAGGAGACCCTGAACTGTGTCCGAAATTTCTCTAGGCGAATGTATGACAGTATCGGATGTCTGAGGGTCATCTTCAGTGAGAACGTACCCTCTGGCAATCTGGCATAAACACCAGATGCCCACCTGCTTTGTTGGGCAACATGGATGACTCCATATTTACTGAAGGCGCTGCGCATATCCGTCTCATCCACCTCAAAAGGTATGTTACGGACCTTAATCCATGTGTAATTTCTAGATACGTCCACCAATCGGACGTGTAGAGCCGAGGTGACATCACCACGAACATCAGGAAAGCGATCTACTATTGACTTGTAAACAGGCGCAGAGTAGTTTCACAAACAAGTGATATGCTCTGTTCATCGCTACGCCATACAATTCATCATCTTTGATGCTGTAAGTATCCCTGATAATCATGGGTAACATGACCTGGACAGTAGTCGGCGTGATGGCTCCTCTAAGCAGTTCAATGCCGACCATGTTGACTTTCCTCCGCACACTGAAGACCATTGTGTCACAGGGTAAACTCGCTTGCTGGCAACAGAGGGGTGCAAAGCACAAGGGCACTCTCCAGCAGCCAGGCAGCGAATGTGTATTTTATATTAATTAGGTTTCGGTACCTATTGTACATTGTTATCAGAATTTAGGGAAATCTATTGGAATTTACATCTCAGTGTTTTTGTCTTGGTTGTGTTTAATGTTTAATGTTTCTGGTTGTGTTTGTGTTGTGCGGTTGACTGCTGTTTTGCGAGTTTTGGATAATTTTGCAGATTAATTTTCAACTTTATGTAACCACAATCTTTTCACATTTTTGTACTTTAAAATTGACCATTGTCTGTTATTTGTGTACAATATTTTAAACAAAATACTATATTGTTTTGACATTATGTTCTTCACTAAGATACATATAGTTAGAGTTAACGAAGTAATATGGAACACATAGTGTCAACGAAGTAACAAGGAACATATAGTTAGTGTTAACGAAGTAACAAGCAGGAGACTCATGGGTAGTTAATCATTTATTATCATTAAACTCTTATTATAATGTTTTCACGCAAACTAATTTTTTTATATATTAAGCAAACAACACGACTTGCAGAACGAAAGCAAATTTCGGTAAAAAAAAAACACCTGAATCTGCTTCAAGGTTTATTGGTAATTTTTACATACTCACACAAAAGCTTGTCTTTTACAGATCTATTGTAAAAAACATCATCACAATATTTTATCACATTTTTTTTTTATTTTTTACAACTACTATTTTGTTCTTAGCCGAGTATTCCATTACAAGAAATAATCCTTGACCAGTTCCATCGTTGAAACAAAAATACTAGTCTGCATCCGAAACATTTAAAGCACCTATTCTTGTATTTATTAATAATTTGTCGTGGGATTACTTAGTTTCTACGTAAATGGAATTTCACACGCAAAGTGAGTTAGGGTAATAACGTATTGTATACTTTATTAAACGGCACAGTTTATAAATAAAAGTGGCAGGAAAAAAAAAAGCCGAGTCAGGGTAAATCATTCGGACACCAAATTAGTGTTCCTGTGTCACCTGTCATGCGCGCGCGGCAGTACACAGGTGCCCGGGTGCTGGACGGTAGTGTTGTGTGGAATGCTCCAAATTTCTAGAGGAAATTATCCAAGGAGGAAAAATGAGTAATGTTTGTGTAGGTGAGTGAGAAAGATTATAGACGACACTTTGAGGAGGCGGTAATGTGTCCGTATCATCAGTTCTGGGAAAAATGTCTAATGATTATAATCATAACCATAATTTTTAAAAGGGATGGACCGGTAAGCCAGCGGAAGGCCTCGGTCAGATGACCAAAAACTCCAGCGGCTGGTCGTCATATGAATACAAAGACCCGCGTCAGGAAACTCTTGTCCAGTTTCCTGACAAATCTTGCCCAACCCAACCCAGCCTGGGGCCATACATGTAGTTCCTCCAGCCAACTTATTACCCGGAGAGTATAATATTCAGTTAAGAAGATTGTGCAAAGGAAACAGTTATACTAATTTACCAACAAGTCTACGTTAGCTTCTTTTGAGTTAGGATGGATTGCACTGGTGTCAGTGGTATAGTGAGTACTGGTGTCAGTGGTATAGTGAGTACTGGTGTCAGTGGTATAGTGAGTACTGGTGTCAGTGGTATAGTGAGTACTGGTGTCAGTGCTATAGTGAGCACCAGTGTCAGTGGTATAGTGAGTACTGGTGTCAGTGGTATAGTGAGTACTGGTGTCAGTGGTATAGTGAGTACTGGTGTCAGTGGTATAGTGAGTACTGGTGTCAGTGGTATAGTGAGTACTGGTGTCAGTGGTAAAGTGAGTACTGGTGTCAGTGGTATAGTGACTACTGGTGTCAGTGGTAAAGTGAGTACTGGTGTCAGTGGTATAGTGACTACTGGTGTCAGTGGTAAAGTGAGTACTGGTGTCAGTGGTAAATTTGTACTGGTGTCAGTGGTATGGTGAGTACTGGTGTCAGTGGTATGGTGAGTACTGGTGTCAGTGGTACAGTGAGTACTGGTGTCAGTGGTATAGTGAGTACTGGTGTCAGTGGTATAGTGAGTACTGGTGTCAGTGGTATAGTGAGTACTGGTGTCAGTGGTATAGTGAGTACTGGTGTCAGTGGTATAGTGAGTACTGGTGTCAGTGGTATAGTGAGTACTGGTGTCAGTGGTACAGTGAGTACTGGTGTCAGTGGTATGGTGACTACTGGTGTCTGGTATGGTGAGTACTGGTGTCAGTGGCATGGTGAGTACTGGTGTCAGTTGTATAGTGAGTACTGGTGTCAGTGGTATGGCGAGTACTGGTGTCAGTGGTAAAGTGAGTACTGGTGTCAGTGGTAAAGTGAGTACTGGTGTCAGTGGTAAAAGTGAGTACTGGTGTCAGTGGTAAAAGTGAGTACTGGTGTCAGTGGTAAAAGTGAGTACTGGTGTCAGTGGTAAAAGTGAGTACTGGTGTCAGTGGTAAAAGTGAGTACTGGTGTCAGTGGTAAAGTGAGTACTGGTGTCGTGTGTGGTACTGTGTCGTGGTAAAGTGAGTACTGGTGTCAGTGGTAAAAGTGAGTACTGGTGTCAGTGGTAAAAGTGAGTACTGGTGTCAGTGGTAAAAGTGAGTACTGGTGTCAGTGGTAAAAGTGAGTACTGGTGTCAGTGGTAAAGTGAGTACTGGTGTCAGTGGTAAAGTGAGTACTGGTGTCAGTGGTAAAGTGAATACTGGTGTCAGTGGTAAAGTGAATACTAGTGTCAGTGGTATAGACTACTGGTGTCAGTGGAGACAAAAAACTGAAATGTATTAGAGTATTGTGGTACTAACACTTGTATGGGTGTTAAACATGGGTTGTGAATGTTACAGTGAGTAGGAGGCTGAAGGTAGGAGAGATGTCGTATCTTAGGTCATAGTGTTGTGTCGTGTAAATATTATGCGGAGAATTGGTAGTTTTGAGATTGGGTACAGGGTTACTAGACGTATCACCCAGAGGGCTCAGGTGGGGTTATTGAGGTGGTGTGGACGTAGAGAAAAATAAAAAAAAATGAAATGACTTTTAGGGTGTACAAATGTGGTAGAAGGCAGGGCAGGGGTCTCCAAAGGAAAGAATGGAGAGATGGGGTAAATGAGGTTTTGTATGAGAGGGGCTTGGACATCCAGCAGGCATTTGAGAGCATGTTAGAAAGGAGTGAATGGATGCAAGAGTGGTTTAATTAATTGACGTGCTATTGGAGTGTGAGCAAGGTAACATTGATGAAGGGATTCTGGGGAAACCGGTTAGCTGGACTTGAGTATTGAGGTGGAAAGTACAGTGCCTGCGCCCTGAAGAAGAGGTTTGTGTAGTTGCAGTTTGATGGGCATCTGAACACTAGTATCGGCGTACCTCGGTGGGAGACTACGGGTGTATTAACAAAAATATACTTGACCTCCTTGCTTCCATTCGTCTGTTTCGGCAGTTGGCTAAATGGAGAAAAGCGAGTGTACATTTTTGCCTTTTTACTAATTATTATGATCAGTGAGACAAGAACGTTTGCGAGTCCATCTTCAGCTAATGATGAAACAAGTGAATATAAAAGTGAATAAGTAAACTTGACTGTATTTGTCAAGGTTGAGTCATGCTATTGATATTTAAATTATTACAGGTAAGTGGCTTTTACCACTCGTCAGTGGGAAGAAATTCCTGGTTTGCCAGACCTCATGGCTAGAGCCAGCCAGCGTTGCTGCCCGGGTAACCCCAAGCATCGTCATGAGGTGAGCGTCACCAGTGCTATTTCATGGAAGACATTCTTTTACTTGTCATTCAGTATATTAGTGAAAAGTTTCAATGATTAATATTGCAGCACTGAATGACCTATATGGAGCATTATTTTGTAAATAGAAAAGAAAAAAACATTAATATAGGATAGCATATTCATTTAGAAATCCTGTTAACAATTATATTTTTTAACAATGCAGGTAAGTGACTTGTACAGCAAATCGAGGGACTTGCATGGCTGATTTGCCAGGCTGAGCCCGAGTGGCTAGCCGCCCAAGTCTCATCATACTTCGTCACAAGGTGAGTAACAACACGGTTAATTTATGGCATATAAGTGCCAAGTGTTTTGTCTATGTAGCGAATCACTCCAAATGTGTGTATAGACTCTGATGCTCTCTAAGATCTGGGGATAAGGATTTTCCCTTGGAATTTAGAGGAAGATTCAGTCCCTTTAGGTTTTGGTGAAGGGTCGCTCCTTTTGGTTTATGGAAAATGAGCCATCCCAAGGGGTTGGTAAATGAGTCCCTCTCCATTAGGATTGGGAACCTTCCTTAGACTTGCCGTGAATCTATCACGCTCTTTGGAATTTTGTACATATAGTACTTCCCTTCGTCATTTAGAAGAATAAGTGCTCTTCCTCGTTCATGGTGGAGCATCAGTGCTCTTCCTTGGTCATGGTGGAGCGTCAGTGCTCTTCCTCGGTCATGGTGGAGCATCAGTGCTCTTCCTTGGTCATGGTGGAGCGTCAGTGCTCTTCCTCGTTCATGGTGGAGCATCAGTGTTCTCTCTAGTCATGGAGGAAGGTTATTTCCTTCCTTTGGTCATGGAGAAGCGTCATTGCTCCCCCTGGGTCATGGAGAAGCGTCATTGCTCCCCCTGGGTCATGGAGAAGCGTCATTGCTCCCCCTGGGTCATGGAGAAGCGTCATTGCTCCCCCTGGGTCATGGAGAAGCGTCATTGCTCCCCCTGGGTCAGGGAGAAGCGTCATTGCTCCCCCTGGGTCAGGGAGAAGCGTCATTGCTCCCCCTGGGTCAGGGAGAAGCGTCAATGCTCCCCCTGGGTCATGGAGAAGCGTCATTGCTCCCCTGGGTCATGGAGAAGCGTCATTGCTCCCCTGGGTCATGGAGAAGTGTCATTGCTCCCCTGGGTCATGGAGAAGCGTCATAGCTCCCCTGGGTCATGGAGAAGCGTCATAGCTCCCCTGGGTCATGGAGAAGCGTCATAGCTCCCCTGGGTCATGGAGAAGCGTCATAGCTCCCCTGGGTCATGGAGAAGCGTCATAGCTCCCCTGGGTCATGGAGAAGCGTCATTGCTCCCTCTGGGTCATGGAGAAGCGTCATTGCTCCCCTGGGTCATGGAGAAGCGTCAATGCTCCCCTGGGTCATGGAGAAGCGTCAATGCTCCCCTGGGTCATGGAGAAGCGTCATTGCTCCCCTGGGTCATGGAAAAGCGTCATTGCTCCCCTAGGTCATGGAGAAGCGTCATTGCTCCCCTGGGTCATGGAGAAGCGTCATAGCTCCCCTGGGTCATGGAGAAGCGTCATTGCTCCCCTGGGTCATGGAGAAGCGTCATTGCTCCCCTGGGTCATGGAGAAGCGTCATAGCTCCCCTGGGTCATGGAGAAGCGTCATAGCTCCCCCTGGGTCATGGAGAAGCGTCATTGCTCCCCCTGGGTCATGGAGAAGCGTCATAGCTCCCTCTGGGTCATGGAGAAGCGTCATTGCTCGCCCTGGGTCATGGAGAAGCGTCATTGCTCGCCCTGGGTCATGGAGAAGCGTCATTGCTCCCCCTGGGTCATGGAGAAGCGCCATAGCTCCCCCTGGGTCATGGAGAAGCGTCATTGCTCCCCCTGGGTAATGGAGAAGCGTCATAGCTCCCCCTGGGTAATGGAGAAGCGTCATTGCTACCCCTGGGTCATGGAGAGGCGTCAATGCTCCCCCTGGGTCATGGAGAAGCGTCAATGCTCCCCCTGGGTCATGGAGAAGCGTCAATGCTCCCCTGGGTCATGGAGAAGCGTCATTGCTTCCCTGGGTCATGGAAAAGCGTCATAGCTCCCCTGGGTCATGGAGAAGCGTCATTGCTCCCCCTGGGTAATGGAGAAGCGTCATAGCTCCCCCTGGGTCATGGAGAAGCGTCATTGCTCCCCCTGGGTCATGGAGAAGCGTCAATGCTCCCCCTGGGTCATGGAGAAGCGTCAATGCTCCCCCTGGGTCATGGAGAAGCGTCAATGCTCCCCCTGGGTCATGGAGAAGCGTCAATGCTCCCCCTGGGTCATGGAGAAGCGTCAATGCTCCCCCTGGGTCATGGAGAAGCGTCAATGCTCCCCCTGGGTCATGGAGAAGCGTCAATGCTCCCCCTGGGTCATGGAGAAGCGTCAATGCTCCCCCTGGGTCATGGAGAAGCGTCAATGCTCCCCCTGGGTCATGGAGAAGCGTCAGTGCTCCTCCTGGGACATGGAGGAGCATCATCGTTCTCTCCCTCGTTCCCACCCCACCTCTTTATTTCTTCGGTGTAAGTAGCAAGTTATGGGTTATTGCATATTTTTATAACAAGTTAGGTAGGTAAGGTTTATCAGGAAAAAGGACAAGTAGTCCCTGACGCAGGTCTTAGTCAAATGGTGACCTGCAGCTGGAGCTTTTGGTCATCTGACCGAGGCCTTACGCTGGCTTATCGGTCAAGCCATTTAAAGATTATAGTTATAACAAGCATAAACTCCCGGTACACCCAGTGAGTGCCTGTTTTGTCAATAGTAACCGATTTGTTTTCCAAATTTCGTCTTATATAACCTGTTAATTGTTTACCAACCAAATTATTATTAATAAAAAGTTAGGCGCTAAACCCAGAGTGTCATATAGCTCTATCAGCCAAAGAATCACACTCTTCAATCATGTCAATCAACATTTCAATTAATTGATCAATGAAAGATGACAGAAAAAACGTATTAAATCTTTATATTTAATGTGTAATAGTCAAGGGGGTGGGGGTAAGTACATGCACGCTGAAGTCATAATTAATTCAGTAAGACGTATCTCTGGTTCTGTTGATCTTTGGTCTTTTCTGCAATAATGATGCTCACACCTCTGTCATGAGTGGTGTGGGGTATGTTTCCTCCTGGTATGATTAACTCTTTGGATGCGATGTTTTTTTTTTTTACATTTGCTGATCTAACGCTTTCTCATGCGTGCTACACAGTTCAGCAATAGGTAGCTTTACAGTGGTGCCTTAAACACTAGTAGTAGGATACTCCCAGGTAAGACCCATACGGGTGAAAGAGAGTCGTGAAAGAGAGTCGAATAGTTCAAGGGCAGTGAGGGTAAGGAATGATGAGAGACTGAGGGAAAGAGCCAGGGCTAGACCCAGCCACATGGAACTGGTTGGCCAGAGTAGAGATAAAATGCTGCTGGATGTGCTGACTGTGTAATCGCTATTGCAGAGCTGGTCCAGATACGAGTGGCAAAGAACCGGCAGTAGATGGCGCCTGAGTGTCAAACGTGAAGTTTGTTTGCTGTTTTCTCAGTGCTGTTGGAGATTAAATGATGAATATAGCTTTGATGGCTAGAAAAAGGGCGTCTTATAAGGTCCACCCCTGCAAAGGGCAGGGGTGGGCCTTAGATATTAGGTATTGAGAGGAGAAGGATTATATAGGGATTGGATAAGATTTAGAGGGTTATGTGGTAGTCTTATGATTTCATCTAGGTAAGTTGTCCATGAGTCCTGGCGGGTATCTAATCGGTCACTCTGCCTGTCACTGAGCTCTTTCCAGAAAACGTTCAGCTCCGGTGCGCCAGTCTTGGTGTGCAGATACTCTAGTAGCAAAGTCGCTCCACACATCTACCTACAGCTCGCAGGCTATTTAGAATAAATATCATATGGGTAAAAAATCCACGTATAATACAACTTATCTTTCACCGGGCTAAGACTTAAGTCTGAAGTGGCAACTATTAGGCAGAATTTAGAGAAATTTTGCACCCAAACAGTAGTCAGATCTCACATGAAAATCTTGTCAGTGTTCTAGACCTGTTCAGGCCCGTACTCAGCATTTGTATAGTACAGTTGGAGAATGTACTTTCCGCCATTTACTTGAACCAGTGGGGAGTTCCTGGATGTGAAGGCATTTATCCTTTTCCCAGGTCAATGCTTAAGTTAGTGAGATTGGTCATGAGAGGTCAAAATGTACGTCTGCTCTAAATGCTTATTGCATATGGTATTCAGTGTTGTATGGGGAGCGGCGTTACGTCTCAACTGTTGTGGCTCCATTATAACAAATGATAGGAAGGAAGGTACACAATAAGAAGTACATAAAAAAGATGGATGTTGCCTAGTTCAGTAGGCCAGTGTATCTCCAGCATCCTGGCCGGTTACAAGCATTTTGTTTCTTTTGACTAATGAGCCCCAAGTCTCCCTTTTGCCGCTTCCGGTGTGGCCCAGAGGTCTGTTAGGGATTTTCAAAGGAAAAGCTCTGTTGATGGAACGTTTTGTGGAGGCAAAAAGAGAGGAGGAGCATCCAGCTAACTCCAAGAATCACTCACTTTCCACCTTTGACTGGAAAATAAAACATCCACTGCCGTCTACTGCTGCAGCCAGCATCTTTTGAGACACCTGGTTAAGGAAATCAGAATAATTTATCCCTCCAAAAGGCTGATAGCTCGTAACCAGTGGTCATTTTCTCTGAAGCCATTTTGGGTGGTGGAACGTCTTATGCTAGATAAAGTTAATGACTTCTCTTCCATGATGTAATTTCCAGCGCTTCTCCTTGGGTGCCTGGTTTTGGAGGTTGCTGCTGGCCAAGACAAGGACTAGGAGGATAAATAGATGTACAACCACCACCACGAGCCCTGGTTCAGTGCCTCCAGCCAGGGCAGTTCATTGGATGTTCGAACTACTTAGTGATCTGTTTCGTTCTCTAGATAATGAAAGACAAGATGGACTCGCTATCTTTGTATCCTTTTAACTCTCTCAACAGCGTTGGTTCTCTGTCTAAAGCAGGAACAGTGCATTGGTGAATCTTGTTTTTCATATCAGGAAAAAGCCATTAGATGGTCATTTAGAAGCTTGTTTCCTGAATCAAATATGACCCTAACCAAACTGTTTGAGACTTTGTGAGAACTCTGACAAGTGCATGCCAGGCTACAAAGATGAAACATCCTAACTACAGTGGTCGTCTCCATTGGACGTTATAGTTGAGGCGGAAATCTAGAACTTTTGTTCAATTATTGGATCTATGGAGGCATTAAGCTCCATATTGAAGATATTTGTCTCCTTCAGAACTATGGCTAATGATACCTGAAACACAAATGGGAACAGCTTTCCCTTCATCCTCACCTGGCATAGTTGCCAAATGGCGAGTTACTTGGAAGATACCACTTCTTCCTTCAGGCTGTAGTCATCATGGTGTGCTTGGAGGGTCTGAGTTTCTTGTTACCTCCCACTGGATAAGATTTCAGACCACTGTACTCTTGCTGACCTAATCTAGTTGCTACCATGCCCATTCCTACTCCAGGAAGGACTCCACCACCCCATGTGGGATGTGGGTTGCTCTGCTAGATAGAAAGTTCTTTTGAAGTCTTTGCTTACTCTTGTGGATATTAGCCTTCTGAACAATGAAATATCTTTATCGTAATGTTCATACTGATGCCTTCTTGGGCATAGACATCTCTGTGCCCTAGTTACATGCAGCTGGTTTTCAGTTTGTTTATTTCTCACATTTGTATAGCAGCGATAATTTTCTGTAGGAAACTGCAGAATTCAATTTGCCTTCCATGGTAAAGCTCGAGACGACAGATTTGTAAGACAGTGGCTGCATGTGTCGTGGTACTTTCATTGACTTGCTTATTCCTATTGCACGAGTGTTGTTCTCGAGAAGGCAGGAGCTAAACTTCCCTAGCTCATAGTCCCGTTTGCCAGTCCGTTGGTAGAACAGCAACCGAGAACTACTGCCAGGTTGTATGCACAGCCTCATCTCACCTCATGAACCCATATTCTTTTTTCAATTAGCTTATCTACTATCAAGCGCTTGCTACCAAGAGGGTATTCAGAAGTGCTCCACAGGCCCATTATTAACGGATCTGTAATTAAGAAAGATGTCTGGTAAGTACTCTATGAGCCTGCATCCCTTTCCATTAGGTGAAGAGGGAGGACGCAACTTCACAGATGGCAAACACTTTTGTTGGGAGCTTCTTATCTGTCGTTAGTATTAGAAGTCAGCGAGTTTCAGGCCCAGAAGCTCATGCCCATTAAGGACACTGGAAAGCCTTGTGATCAGTTTGGGATAGGGAAATAGTTAACCACCCTGTCAGTATTACCCTTCACAAGAAGAAAGGGTACATTAAAATGTTGCAGCCCAACCCTTCTGCCTCTTTCATTTTTGTTATATTTCTTTAAACTAAAATTGGGTAAGTGGGGTGCTTATCATGAGCTGGTGACAGAGTAGTTCTTACTATCCTCAAGCCAAGCCGGGGCCCAACGGCAGCTGCAAACTATCATTCGACCTCTCCGACTAGATGCTTCTTTGTGCAGTTTACCTTCCACAAAATTCCATTTATTGACTGACCCGTGGATTTGGATGACTGGTGACGACTTCGTTTAGCATTTTGCCAGACACCTTCATATTTTGGTTGTTTAATTTGACTGAGGAAACTATTACACAACGTGTAATTCTTTCATTCTCTGCCATTTCTAGACTCCAGGACTACAAGGCCATATGTTCTGATTTCTCCGACAGGATTAATAGGTTATTCAGCTAACTTGTGGAGTTTCCTAGTGGAGAAGGGGATATCGAAGGTCACCATTTTGATCATCGTGCCTATTACAAAAAGCGTGATATCTATAAATTATAGACATCTCCAGAGAATACTAGGTCTGCCCTCTAGCAATCAGCCTGTTTCTGGGTTTTTGTAACAAGTAGTCAGTATTCTGGTATAGTTATCCTTTAAAGTTTATCATAATTTTTAATAGTGCTTTAGGATTGCAACTGATAGGATACTAACTAAAGAAATAAAAATTGAGAAGTTTATTCACAAAGTTGTCTAGGTGGACAAACTCAAAGTAAATGCTTTATATAATTAAGGATATAAGCTCCTACACATCTCGGGTAGTGCAAAGAGAAAATGTACAGTATTATAGTGCTGAAGACACATTTCATATCTTTATGGCTCTTAAGTACCGTCTGGTACTTGTCAACAATTATATAAATAATACAAGTATGTATATACAAGTGTGTGTGTGAGAATGTGTGTATGTGCTCCAAGTTGTTCGTTATGTCTCAATAAGACTCGATTCGACTTAAACAGTGACTGACTAAACGTCCTCAAATAATCTATCTTTTTGACCAACCAGGCAATCGAAACAGCTTGCTTGAACCATAAGACGAACGATTCGCTGAACAACAACAATAATATAACAAGCAGCAGCACAGCTTCAGGAATAGAGACAAAATAACGACCCAAACTGGGGACCATCAGCAGAAGATCCTCCATAAAAGGCATAAAACTCCCTTAATACTGAATCTAAGTTCAGCATATCCAAATCCCCGACTACGACAGTGCACAGATGCCAAACAAATTAGGTCAGAAGCTATAGCTTGCGACCTAGGTTAACTTAGTGTCAGTACGACACAACCTCAGAAAGACGTCAAAAATCACTAAGTCTGAACTAAGTCTGAGTTATGAGAAGTATGTTTGGAATCACCACCGAAACCATACTGTACCGAAACAGTCAAAATAACGAACAAACAACCAGAGAAGAGAGAAATCTCTGGGGGGTTAGAGGGAGGGGGAGAGGGTTAGAGGGAGAGGGTTAGAGAGAGAGGGTTAGAGGGAGAGGGTGAGGGGGAGGGGAGAGAGAGATAGGGGGAGAGGGGGAGAGAGAGAGGGGAGAGAGAGAGGGGGAAAGAGAGAGGGAGGGAGAGGGAGAAAGAGAGGGAGAGAGAGGGAGAGAGAGAGAGGGAGAGAGAGGGAGAGAGAGAGAGAGAGGGAGAGAGAGAGAGAGGGGAGAGAGAGAGGGGGAAAGAGAGGGAGAGAGAGAGGGGGAGAGAGAGAGGGGGAGAGAGAGAGGGGGAAAGAGAGAGAGAGGGAGGGAGAGGGAGAAAGAGAGGGAGAGAGAGGGGGAGAGAGAGAGGGGGAGAGAGAGAGAGGGGAGAGAGAGGGAAAGAGAGAGTTTGGGAGGAGGGAAAGAGAGAAAAGGAGGGAGAGGGAGGGAGGAGGGAAAGAGAGGGAGAGGGAGGGAGGGAGAGGGAGAGAGGGAGGGAGAGGGAGAGGGGGAGCGAGGGAGAGAGAGAGAGGGAGAGGGGGAGCAAGGGAGAGAGGAAGAGAGGGGAGAGAGAGGGAGGGAGAAAGAGAGAGGGAGGATGGAGGGAGAGAGAGGGAGGGAGAGAGGGAGGGAGGGAGGGAGGGAGAGAGAGGGAGGGAGGGAGGGAGGGAGGGAAAGAGAGGGAGGGAGGGAGAGAGAGGGAGAGGGAGAGAGGGAGGGAGAGAGGGGGAGAGGGAGGGAGAGAGAGGGGGAGAGGGAGGGAGAGAGAGGGAGAGAGAGAGAATGGGAGAAGGAGAGAGAGAGAGGGGGAGAGGGAGGGAGAGAGAGGGGGAGAGGGAGGGAGAGAGAGAGAATGGGAGAAGGAGAGGGAGAGAGAGGGAGAAGGAGAGAAAGGGAGAGAAAAAGGGAGATAGAAAAAGGGAGAGAGAAAAAGGGAGAGAGAAAAAGGGAGAGAGAAAAAGGGAGAGAGAAAAAGGGAGAGAGAAAAAGGGAGAGAGAAAAAGGGAGAGAGAAAAGGGAGAGAGAAAAAGGGAGAGAGAAAAAGGGAGAGAGAAAAAGGGAGAGAGAAAAAGGGAGAGAGAAAAAGGGAGAGAGAACAAGGGAGAGAGAACAAGGGAGAGAGAACAAGGGAGAGAGAACAAGGGAGAGAGAAAAGGAGAGAGAAAAGGAGAGAGAAAAAGGAGAGAGAAAAAGGAGAGAGAAAAGAGAGAGAGAAAAAGGGAGAGAGAAAAAGGGAGAGAGAAAAAGGGAGAGAGAAAAAGAGAGAGAGAGAGAAAAAGGGGGAGAGAGAGAAAAAGGGGGAGAGAGAGAAAAAGGGGGAGAGAGAGAAAAAGGGAGAGAGGGGGAGAGGGGAGAGAATGAGGTAGGGAGAGGGAAGGAGGGAGGGAAGTATGTATGTATGTTCCTGCGGTGACCAGCTGAGGAGAAAGCGATCAAGGGAGGACAGTCTCCAAGCTCAGGTGCGATCATATGATTCTCCCGTGTACTCCAGGACGGTGCCAGGTACAGTCTGACACAAACAAGAGAGTGGTAGTTAAGAAGGTAGTTTGCCAATGCGGACAACCACTCACAACTCTCGAACAGGGAGCACAGTGAAGTGTAAATGTTACATCTTACCTAATGACATAGCTAAGACAAATAATAATAATATAAAGCAAGATATTTTCAATTTAGGTAATATTGAAAATATCTGCAATATAAAATTATATGAAAATTAATATACATGAAATATACATTGGGCCCCATTCAGGCGGCGCAATAGTGGCTTATTGTAGCAACACAATGTGTGATCAGTGTTGTTGCTGAGTTAGTCTAATATGTGGTATGCTGCTCATCGTCGTCTCAAAAAGGCTTGCCACCTGCTTCAGTGGTAATGGACACTATCACATGCTGTGCTGCCTCTAGTGGCTATTGGTTTTATACCGGGCAGACGATGGCTATCCACTTTGCCCAATGTTGAGTGAATCAGCTCCTGCTTCCCAGGTGTTGATCCATGGTGTCGTGTTTACCTATGAGGAGCAGTTACGTTCTTGTGAGTGGTCCGTGATCTGATCCTTACAAAAGCCTCGCATCTAAAAAAGCTCAAAGTTATTATTCTGCTGGGCCTTGAGATTATTAGTGTTCTTCCACATTAGGGGCCACATCGGTGGACCATGTTCAGCCTGTATGAGGTCTTGCCTTTCTAGGTTAGAGAATGTCTGCCAGATCTACCTCGGTCCGTCTTTTCGTGCTGGGCCTTTTAGATCCATTATGATACAACTTTGTTCTTGGGCATTTCATACTCGATATTTAGGCTTTCTATAAAACCTAAATATCGAGTATGGTAGACTACCCTTCGATCGCTGCTGTCAGAAGCTCTTAACTCTTAGTGTGACCCTGATGTCCCTAAACAGGGGGAGATTTCTAAACAAAGGATAGCAGGATAGATAAACGAAACGAACTTTCCCTACGCCAAACCTTATGGATATAATCATTTTAACACAGGAAAAAATGGAAGGACTTGCAGGTTATTACGAAATAAAATAAAAAAAAAACAAATAAAATAACAGGGGAACTTAGATACATGCACTGTCCAAGGAAGGCTGGTTCGTAACCAGCCTTCCTTGGACAGTGCCTAAAGTACGTCTCTGTAGGCAGTGGAGCTCCAGTAACAACCACGATTATGTTCTTGGAGCATTTCTTGGTTCATAATTCAAAGTTCATCGTCTTTATCGATGGGTCAGAGAACCAAGGCTGTTTTGGTTTTTGCAATAATTACTAGTAAAGACTCGTATTATACACAGTTAACATGTGGTGTTATAGGAAAATAAGCAGGTAAATGTAGAGGTGAAGGCTGGTATTCTGAGCTACCTCATTATCTTTATGAACAGCATACGAGACTGGGAAGTGGAAGGCTCAGTGGGCTCTACACACGTACAGGACAATAAAACAATATTTAGTCTTCCTGGGCGTTTGGCCTTCCTTCAAGAATCATCAGTTTAATACGATTGTCAGTAGATTGAGAATCGATCAGGTGTACCTCGCGTGCTACCTGTATGCAGGTGCTCCTGACTACCTCTGTGGTGGGCAGCTTAGAGCTTTGGCATTTTTGCCTCGGTGAAAGGAGGAGGAGGGCAGGGTCTAAATTTGCTATAGGACCGAAATAATTGTCCGATTTCAATTATTTTTTTCACTAAGTTGAGGTGGTGGACAGAAGTCTATACTAGAAGTTCCATGAAGTTTGCCTAAAAATAGAGAGAAAAATACCGATTTTTGGTATAGTAACACTGTATTACCGTTTAGCAAAATTAGTAACACGTAAGATGTTGTAGTTGACATCACATTATGAAGTAAAGACGAATTTTACTTTTAAGAAATGAACGATATATTATTTTACTGTATCCCCACAAAAATCTATTTTTTTTTTTTTAAACACAAACGGTGAAGGTTAATTCAAATATCTTTAAGTAAATTTTTAAAACCATGACTCCTGAATTCTGTGTGTAAAAATCGTTAGAATGTATGCATAAATAATGAAAGATGTACCAATAGGAGAATAATTTTTGAGAACGAAAAAATGTGATTGAAGGCCACGATACGTTATTCTTGACCCTACAACAATGTAAAAGCTTCAGACATGATACTCTGGAAGTCCAATGACCAAGACCAACAACAATTATAACTAAAATAACACTAATGTCTGACATTTCGTCCTAGTGACTACGTCTTTGCATATAATAAGAAATAGGGAGAATTTTTTGAGAAAATCGTATAAACTAAAAGCACCAAAATGTTGCTAGAATTATGCACTATTTTTCTGTAAGAATTTTGTTTTTATCGCATTACTGCACGGAGCTGACCTCTCACCCTCAATTGTTTTTATATAATTACTAGAATACCTGTATAAAGCTCCAGGAACTTTAGTGTGTTTTTAAAACCTTTAAAAGTTTTATTTCACCTGATACGGGATATTTTAATTTGTTTTAATTGTGTTTATACCTGCTAGCAGTATTTTTGTAGTTTAGATTTACACTGGGTGTTTTTGTGTATTTTAAGGTTTATCGATAAGAATACCTGAGTTATATTCTAGATAAAAACTCCTTTCAAACCTCACAACTTCTTTCCTCTTTGGCCATGGATGATAGTAATGGAGAATCAAGGTTCATCCCACTGGCCATGGTAAAGCATTATAAAGCTCACCTTTCGTTTGTCGAGGAGAAGTATTAATAGCCGCCTTTCCTTGGTCGTGGAGCAGCATCAAGACTGACCCTCCAGTGGGTGTGTAGTATAATTAGAACCCAAACATTCTTTAGTCACTGTGGAGCATCATGGCCCACCCTCAGTTGGAATACCAGGACTCATCCTTCCTTGGTCGTATTCAAACAACCCCCTTAAAGGCAGGTGAAACTGAAGGTCTTGAGAATGTACAGAGAATCATCACTGGTTCAACGTGTCATGCACCTCATCTACTAGCAACTCTTGAACTCCGGCAACTGTTTCTTTTTGGAACGAAAAAAGATTTAGTAGAATATTCTCCCTAATTATTCTGAAAAGACTGATCCTAGATTTGCTCCATATAAAAGCAAGAGTCTAAGATGAGCACACTGAAAGATAACGTAAGTGTAAGGGGACCAAGACTAGACAGCTTTCACTTAATGCAATGGGGAATTACCCTTAAATCCCTAGCTGTCTTTAAGAGGGAGCTTGATAAGTTATAGTTTTCGATCAGCCTGGCTGTGATGCATACGTTCGTCGTCTTGCAGTTGGCATTAAAAGCCCTGTCGCTCAGGCTAGCAACCAAGCGGCTTGGGCGGCGACATCCGAAATCAACTCCAGTTAACTTACTGGTTGCATCCAGACAAAAGTGCCATACATACAGAATAATAGGTGCAATTTTCAACACATTCTCCGTTGGTAGTGCACTCAGCTCTCACACTGAATGTCTGTTTCGATCCTCTGTACGAGTGGAAACATTGGGCGTGTTTCCTTACACCTGCTGTCTTTGTTCACCTAGCAGTAAGTAGGTACCTAGGTGCTAGCAGACTGGTGTGGGGTCACATCCTGGAGGACAAGATTAACCTGGAGTATACCTCGAGAGGGTTTCGGGGGTCAACGCCCCTGCGGGCCGGTCTGTGACCAGGCCTCATGGTGGATCAGGGCCTAATCAACCATGCTGTTACTGTTGGCAGCACGCAACCCGACGTACGAACCACTGCCCGGCTGGTCAGGTACTGACTTTAGGTGCCTGTCCAGTGCATTCTTGAAGACAGCCAGGGGTCTATTGGTAATCCCCCTTATGTATACTAGGAGGCAGTTGAACAGTCTTGGGCCCCTCACACTTATCGTGCTAGTGGCGCCCCTAATAAATTATAATAACCTTGAGGTTATTTTTATTATTTATTATTGTTATTCTACGTGCCCCCCCCCAAAAATATGTATCATGAATAACAATAATGAACCTAACCTACGTAAATTAAATGTTTTCAGAAAATCCTAACATCTTTATTATGAAGTTATATATACGTTTATTTTCGCATGGTTGAATTCTACTTTGGTAAACAAGTTAAACTAAAAAATTAATCCGAGCACAAGTTGGTTGGTCTTCCATTTGAGTCTTACGTAACTGGTTGACGGCTATCAAACGCATTTTACCACTCAACATGCTGGGCTGGTGCATTGGGATTTGTTTACATCCTCCCACGGCTGCTGCTTGGTAAACCAAGATGATTTATCAAGCAACCTGGACATTTATGTACTCCAAGGTTTGCTGGAGTGTAGACATTCTACAAACATTTTAGTTTTAAGTTCTCGTTCACATTTATCTTTTTTTTATGCGATAACTTAAGTGAATATATGCGTGTGTTAATATTTTAAAGGGGTTTTCTGATAGTTATTTAAAAAATCAAACAGAAATATACTATCATACCCCAACGAGGCTGTGCTAATGTTAGGCTTCATTATTTTGAAAACGATGTTTGTGACTTGAAGAAACAATCCAACCTGTTTTTATGCAAGTTTTTAATCTATGTTAATATATATAACAAGTTATTAAATGCCCTTAACTCCAGGACTGATTTTTTTTAGTAGTATTTGTCAAGTACTCGTTACCTTTCATAATTCTAGTACTTTTATTTAACCGCCTACGAGTTGTGCTTTTCCAAACCTAAATAAACTTTAGTCTGGGTATTAATCTTGGACGCTGGGCTCCCACGATGGGCTCCCACGATGGGCTCCCACGATGGGCTCCCTCCCACTTGCAACATTCCTGTTACTGGGTGAACAAACTGCGTGAAATATATAACTAGATAATATACAGGCGAATGCTTTGTATCTTACAGATCGAGGATAATCTAATTGTTTTATATTCTCTTGACTTTATAAAAGTGTTTTGAAATACTACATTCTTCGTTACAAATTGTTTTACTCTTATTCCCAGGATTTTCATTTTCTTTGTGGAATTTCTAAAAAAAAAATTCTTGCTCAGCCAAGAAAAATTAAAAGATAGACTAAAAATATAATTGATAAATTGGCACCTACACTGTTTAGACAAAATATGAACCATTTAAGAGAAAATTAGCAAAATAGAACCTACGCAGTTCAGTAATGTGTATCTTCTTATGAAAAAAATACGAGGGCTGAAAGTTTATAGCCGACCAGAAAACGCAATCTACAGTCATAGCATGGAAACCAATAATACCCATATATATAATAAGAAAAATTAAAATTTGTTTGTCATTACATCAAAGTATATAATACTGATGTTCTAAAACTCTCTTGATAACTTCTGGTCAACCTTACGAGCATGACTTACTGGCGGGTCCCGTCCATCTATGTTCACGTCTACAAGTACTGCAACTTGCCATCGTCTCCACTGTGGCTCCACTATAAAAATTTCCATCTTCATGTCACTGAATGAGATTGAAAAAGGGCTGCTGTGCAGAAGACATCTCTCTCCAAAGCTAAGTGATTGATCTGGGGTATTTTTCCCTCAGGAGTGACCTGTTTGCTGACCGTAATAAATGTCGCCAAAATTCAGTTAAGATCAAATTAAACATAAGTAGCTATATTATACTTTTTAATTATTCAAGAGAATAAAAAGTATAATGTTACAAAAATTAATTAAATTTCAAATATAGACTGTCAGTAATATCAATACATCCAGTGCGCTGGTTTTCCTCAGATCAGAGTCGTAAGAAATATGAGTAGAATTGTATGATCCTCACTAAGTGGTTATACATCTCTCTCATAACCTTAGGTCGATCAATGATTAGAGAATGAACATCACTGGTTTAACCCAACGTACTCCACAAATATACCATAATAATAAATACACTTCGTGTCTCGCTAATAAAGAAGCGTATCAACGCATGTGGAGATCAGAGTAGAAGGCAGCAGTCTGGGTTATCCACAGAAGCTTATTAGCAATGAAAGGTATCCACGCGAAGCTACAAGGTATATACCGCATACAAGGGGCGTCGGCTATACACACCACCAACAATATGAAACAAAATCTCCGAGAAAGTAAGCAAGAGCATATGGTGAGAACCGATTATCTACGAAATTCACCAGAAGTGATCGATGTACGTCATTTACATCGGTCATTGTCAAGAGAACCTCTCGTCAAGTGTCTGGAACATTATGAAGGGAACAAACAGAATTCATAAGAACAGGTTCTCAAGCGATCCTGAGGGAGTGGGTATGATGGAGTATCAAGGCAGGAATACTATGTCCTCTGCTGCGCTTGAGTAGTCCTCCAGCATCGAGGTACATCTATGCTACCTGACCACATAATGTGGCATAAATTCACATTATAGATTATCCCATAACTGACATCACACTCTTGTCATAATATCATTTCTACTATAGTAACAACAGTCATCTTTATTTTCGTCTTTATGGAAGTCTTTATTTAAAGCGCACAGAATTTTTTTACATTAAAATTTTAAAAATAACCTATTAATAATAACCTATTACATAATGCATATCAATCTGAACCTTCTAATTTTAAGTTGGAAACGCTAGAATTGAAATTAGAAATTACATTCCCAAGTTTTCATGGAAACTGATGGTCTGTTTTCAAGCATTAAATCAAACATTTATCTTAACAAGAAGAAAGTTGAATGACTGAAGCGTATTAAAAATAGATGTTTTCAGATTACCACAGAAACCACCGAAGAAGATAAAATAATTACAAGCGTTTCGGTATCTATGCGACTTAGGTATCCTCAGTAGGCAGAGGACCTGCAGCTAGACAACCTCTAGGAAACAGTACTTGATTTATTCTCCCGTTCCATGGATCGAACCTAAATAACTCCAATTCTTCAGGTGTTATGTGATTCCTATGGGTTTAGCGATTCCCCTGATCAAAACAAACGAGCCACTTAAAAAAACATATTAACAATAATTGAAGCCTAAGAGACTCAGAGACAAATCCTTTCTATCCCCAAGAGCGACAGGACCTGCAAAACATATAATGAACTTGGTGTGACTTGCCATTTTTTCTCTGTCTCTGTCTGTCTCTCTGTCTGTCTCTATGTCTGTCTCTCTGTCTGTCTCTGTCTGTCTGTCTGTCTCTCTGTCTGTCTCTCTGTCTGTCTCTCTGTCTGTCTCTATGTCTGTATCTCTGTCTGTCTCTGTCTGTCTCTCTGTCTGTCTCTCTGTCTGTCTCTATGTCTGTATCTCTGTCTCTGTCTGTCTATGTCTGTCTGTCTGTCTCTGTCTGTCTCTGTCTGTCTCTGTCTGTCTCTGTCTGTCTCTCTGTCTCTCTGTCTGTCTCTCTGTCTCTCTCTGTCTGTCTGTCTGTCTGTCTCTGTCTGTCTGTCTGTATGTCTGTCTGTCTCTGTCTCTGTCTCTGTTTCTGTCTCTCTCTCTGTCTCTCTCTCTCTCTTTGTCTCTCTCTCTGTCTCTCTGTCTCTGTCTGTCTGTCTGTCTCTGTCTTCTGTCTGTCTGTCTCTCTCTGTCTCTCTCTCTGTTCTCTGTCTCTCTCTCCCGTCTCTCTGTGTCTGTCGTCTCTGTCTGTCTGTCTCTGTCTGTCTGTCTGTCTCTGTCTGTCTGTCTGTCTCTGTCTGTCTCTCTGTCTGTCTCTGTCTGTCTGTCTGTCTCTGTCTGTCTCTCTGTCTCTGTCTGTCTCTCTGTCTGTCTCTCTGTCTGTCTCTGTCTGTCTCTCTGTCTGTCTCTCTGTCTGTCTCTCTGTCTGTCTCTCTGTCTGTCTCTCTGTCTGTCTCTCTGTCTGTCTCTCTGTCTGTCTCTCTGTCTGTCTCTCTGTCTGTCTCTCTGTCTGTCTCTCTGTCTGTCTCTCTGTCTGTCTCTCTGTCTGTCTCTCTGTCTGTCTCTCTGTCTGTCTCTCTGTCTGTCTCTCTGTCTGTCTTCTCTGTCTGTCTTTTCTCTGTCTGTCTCTCTGTCTGTCTCTCTGTCTGTCTCTCTGTCTGTCTCTCTGTCTGTCTCTCTGTCTGTCTCTCTGTCTGTCTCTCTGTCTGTCTCTCTGTCTGTCTCTCTGTCTGTCTCTCTGTCTGTCTCTCTGTCTGTCTCTCTGTCTGTCTCTCTGTCTGTCTCTCTGTCTGTCTCTCTGTCTGTCTCTCTGTCTCTCTGTCTGTCTCTCTGTCTGTCTCTCTGTCTGTCTCTCTGTCTGTCTCTCTGTCTGTCTCTCTGTCTGTCTCTCTGTCTGTCTCTCTGTCTGTCTCTCTGTCTGTCTCTCTGTCTGTCTCTCTGTCTGTCTCTGTCTGTCTGTCTCTCTGTCTGTCTCTCTGTCTGTCTCTCTGTCTGTCTCTCGTCTGTCTTCTGTCTGTCTCTCTGTCTGTCTCTCGTCTGTCTCTGTCTCTCTGTCTGTCTCTCTCTGTCTCTCGTCTGTCTCTGTCTGTCTCTCTGTCTGTCTCTCTGTCTGTCTCTCTGTCTGTCTCTCTGTCTGTCTCTCTGTCTGTCTCTCTGTCTCTGTCTCTTTCTCTCTCATCCTCTAGCCTCCCCTCAAGCACAATAACCCAAAACAAACCATACTCCGCATCCCCAGACCCCATTCCCCCAGCACTAACATCTTCCTCACAGCTGTGCCTCTCAAAATTCCACCCCACCTTCCATTCTCCCATCCAACACCAACCCCTACCACTCCCCCTCGACGCATGAGCAAGGACCAGGAATCCACGAACCGGACACAGACAACGAAAGGAAGCTGAAGGTATGGTATACCGATGGAGATGGAATTACAATTTAGAGTAAGGAGTGGTACAAACGAATCTTTGAGGCATCCCCAGACATTATAGCTCTTATGGAGACAAAGCTAAGGGCGATAACACACTCTCTTCCCGACTGGCTACCAGATTTTGAGGAAAGACCGAAAAACAGAGTAGCAGCAGCACTGCTCATCAGAAATCAGTGGAGTTTTGATGAGATGGGAGAAATGAACAGAGAAAAGATGATTACACAGTAGGCACACTGAAGACTAGGGTCCTAAGGTGATGATAGTGATATTCGTTCTTCACCTAGTATGAATTGAATACACTGTGACTGCTTTATTAGGCACACTTGTTCACCTGCTTGTTAATGCAAATATTTAGCAAGTATCTAAACAGCTAATCACGTGGCAGCACCTCAGTGCTGGAAAGCATAGACATGGTTCAGTCCAAACATTAGAATGGAGAAGAAATGAAATCTAACTGACTGTGACTGTGGAATGATTGTTGGTGCCAGACAGGGAAGGCCTGAGTATTTCAAACTGCTAATTCCCTGGGATTTTCATGTTCAGCAGTCTTTCAAATTCACTTCGAATGTTGTGAAAAACACAAAACTTCCAGTGAGCGGCAGTTCTGCGGGTGAAAATGCCAAACTGGTTCAAGCTGACAGGAAGGTGACAGTGACTCGAATAACCACGTATTACAACAAGGGTATGTAGAAGAGCATCTCTGAATGCAAAATAGGTCGAACCCTGAAGTGGCTGGCCTACAGCAGCAGCAGCAGATCACATCAGGTGCCATTTCTGTCAGCTAAGAACATAATACTGCGGCTACTGTGGGCACACTCGCCGAAACTGCACAGTTGAAGATTGGAGAAACATCTCCATATCTGACGAATCACGATTTCTGCTGCAACATGCAAATGGTAGGGGTGAGAATTTTGCGTAATTCTTTGGGGAATCTTAGAAGAAATCTACAGCAACTACATGATGCTATCATGTTAACATAGACCAGGATCTCTTAGGAATGTTTCCAGCACTTTGCTGAATCCATGTCAAGAAAAAGACAGGCTGTTCAGTGGTAAGGGTAAAGGGGGGCATACCAAATACTAAAGAATGTACCTAACAAATTGACCACGGTGTACGTATGTGCCCGCGTGTGCCCGTGTGTGCCTGCGTGTGTGCGTGTGCGTGTGCGCGCGAGTACGTATGTACTCAGCTATATAGGGTTGTGGGGGTAGATTCACAGTTCCTGGCCCCACCTGTTCGCTGGTAGCAACTAGCGTTATCGTTCATTTTAAAGCAATGTATGGATCCTGGCTCTACCACTTCATTCTCCAGATTGTTCCAATTCCTGACAACTCTAAGGTTAAAGATATACTTTCTAACAAAAGACTTGTCAAAGTTTTCAAGTTCCAGCTGCGACCTCATGTTCCTGCTTCCCCATCTCTGAAATATTGTCCTTATTTACCTAGTTGATTCCTCAGTATTTTGAACGTCGTTATCATATCTTCCTTAGTTCTCCTGTCCTCCAGTGTCATCACGTTGAGTTCTCTTAGCCTCTATTCACAGGACATACCCTTTTGGTCTAGGACTAGTCTTGTTGTAAACCTCTGCTCTTTCTCCAGTTTCTTAATATGCTTGACCAGGTATGGGTTCCATACTGGTGCTGCATACTCTAATATGGGTCTCATGTACACGCTGTACACTGTCCTCAATGACTCCTTACATAGATGACGAAAAGCTTTACTTAGATTTGCTAGATGCAAATTAGCTGCATTAGTTGATGTACTCAGGGGATATGCTCGGTAGGTTACTCACCTCAACGTTCTTCTCCTTAAGTAAAGTTTCAGCCTGTACTCCGAAGTCTTCTTTGTCCTCCCTCAAGCTCTAGGAGCCACTTGTCAGACCAGGGTTCCAACTTATCCACATATATTTAGCCTTTCCTGGTCCTCGTACGCTTGTATTCTCCTCATCAGTTTCACTTTGTCTGCGAACAGGGACACTTGTGACTATTCCTTTTGTCATGTCATTCACGTATACAAGAAACAACACCGTTATTCCTGCTTACTCCTCTAGCTTTTGTACCAGTCTCTTGTGCGGTACTGCGTCAAAAGCCTTCTTGCACTCCAAAAAAATGCGATCTACCCATCTCTCTCCTGTTTTACTTGTTTTACCTTGTAGAACTCAAGTAAGTTTGTGACAAAGAATTTTTTTTTTATCACTGAAGCAGTGCTGATTGTCGTGTATGAACCCATTACTTTCTAAGTGCTTCAATACTCTTCTCCTGATAATCTTCGTCATACCTTTACATAATATACGTGACAGTGACACTGGTCTGTAGTTTAACACTGTCTGCCTGTCTCCTTTCTTAAAAAATTGGACTACACTTGCTGTTTTCTATACTTCTGGCAGATTCCCAGTGTCGATAGATTTTTTGAAGATTGTTGCTAGTGGCACACACAGTGCCTCTGCTCCCTCTCTCAGGACCCACGAAGAGATATCTGGTCCCACCGTCTTCGAGGTATGTAGCTCACATATCAGCTTTTTCACTTCCTTTCCGGTTGTGTGAATTGTATCCAACGCTTGCTGGTGCCCCCTCTCGCTTTGGTTTGCTGGTAGCCTTTCTGTTTCTAAGATTACCTCCCTAAATCTCCTGAGCTCTTCCAAGACTTCCTGGTCATTCCTTGTGAGCTCCCCACCTCCTTCAGACTCATTATGTAGTCCCTGACTGTTGTCTTCCTCTTGATGTGGCTATTTAACAGCTTTTGGTCAGATTTAGCTTTCAGTGCTATGTCATTCTGAAATTGCTGTGGAGCCTCACTTCTAATGCATGCATACTTGAGTCTGGCTCTTTGCCTCAGCTTGTTTACCTGAGTTCTTTGTCTTTTACACTTTTTCCATGCTCTAGCACATTTGGCTTTGGCCTCTTTATGCCTCTGAGTAAACTATGGGCTCACTTTAGTCTTACCATTGTTTCTATTACTCTTGGGTACGAACTTCTCAGTCTCCTGCACATTCTGGGAATGTACTACATTTTCATTGTCTTTCCCTCTAGTTCTCTTTCCCACTGCACTTCATGTAAGAAATTAGAGTAAAGAATAAGAATATAAATGAACTGAACTAAGCTACTTAGCTTATTGACGGCTCCACGTCTTCGCAGCCATCCCTGAAGTCGTTTTAAAGGAGTTGTCAACTCCAATCCCTTAGGGCTGTCGGAAATAAGTGAGTGTAAATTGAGTATAAGAATTTCTTCAAATGTGTATTAAGAGTAGCTTCTAGTAAGAATGGAGAGGATGTTGCACCAAATAATACTGACTTGAAACGATAAGTTTTCACAGGACTTTGAGGATCATGTGGATTTTCTGGCCACAAGAATCGAGTATAATCTCTATTTCTTGTAGTCCTACTCTTAATAAAGCTTTGGAAATATCAGCCGTGTAGGCATATGGATTTGTGCGAAATTTCATAAGCACGTCTCCAAGCTTCTCAGTTAGTGAGGGTCCGGTCATCAGACAGTCATTAAGGCTTGCTACATCTTTATTTGCACGTGCGCTGCAATTGTATACAACACGTAGTGGAGTGGTTTCAGAAATTTTCCTGACTCCGTGGTGCGGTAGATAATGAGCATCTGTCTTCAACTTATCTTCGACTATTTCCTCAATGAATTTATTGTCTAACTGTTCTTGTATGATATTATCATAGACAGTCAGCAGCTCTGGATTCTTCCTGAGCTCATGTATTTGTGCTTTTATTTGTCCGAAAGCCATGCAATAATTGCTAGGTAGATGTGGTAGATTTAATTTCCATGGTAACCTAACCCAATACTGTCCATCTTCATATATGACAGTGTCCAAATATTGGTTATAAGTCTCAGACTCCTGTGGGATTGGTTTATTTACATCAATACCTATCGCATCTAAATCCCACAACTTATCAACTAGTTCATTCATTTCTTCCAGTAATGATAATATTTGTTGTGGTACATGATCAGCAGTTATTCTTGTAACTAGTACATTTTCCACTTAATCAATATCAGCTTCTTTCCCGCTTTGAGAGGGATTTTTTTTTATTGAAATAACATGATAATACATAAAAAATAGCCTTACATGGCCTTAAAATATCAGCCATCTCATAAGCCAACATGAATACAATCTGAACTTAACATATGCACAGGATGCACCAAAGTATACAAAATCATAAAGATCACAGAAAATGTGCTGAGCCAAACCTCACACACACCAAGAAATACTTTATTACATGATGAACATATTGTTAAACAGATAAGAAAACCAAATACAGATTTAACACCATCACATGAGTTTTGGAAAATGTCACTAAAAACGTAGCTCCGCTAAAAAACCCAATATTTACAAGAAACAATATTTACAAGAAGACGTACATTGCATGACACTACATATGAAGGCTCAGCAAGGGTCTAATGACCACACAATGTAAAAGTATACAATGTAATATCTTCCCCGCCCCTCCCCTTCCACTAACATACACATACTCTTCCATGGAGACAGGTCCATCAAAGCCTACCATTATAACTTTACACAAAACCCATAAGTGCATTAAACCCTCGGATGTCAGAAACACTGCCATAGCCAGATGAACTGGCCTTACATTCATGATCCACATAAGACATATAGCATCCTGGTCTGTAACGGACCTTACTAATTTAACACACTGCAATACAAAAATATAAACCTACACAGTATCTTCCTCACAAAAGATCACCACACAACAAAACAAATGCCATAACATTTAGAGCTATAAAACATAGCCTCAAAACACATTAACCTTAGACATATGTCAATACAAAAACATTGAAATATATATAAAAAACATTTCCAAGAAGCCAAAACTCCAAATTATCCGGTCAAAATATAATAAAGCATACAGTCTAGGTAAACCCCAGTCGCCTCTTCCCTTACATACACCCCCCCGGGGGATGTATGTAAGTCTTGGGTCACAAACACACCCATGCCTACCATCCCGTGTCTAGCCGTCTCCCCAAACCCCCCTCCCGTCGACAGTCCCCTCTTCAACATGCAAACTCGATAAGAAACCCCCCAATAACCCCCAAAACCTATGCCCCCACCCCCACACAGACACCACCGAACACACACACACCCACCCTCACGCAACCTTTCAACCAGCCCCATCCCTATGCATCCACTGACCAGCCCTCTTACAACTGCCAACTCATCCACCCCTTAAAGCCCCCAAAGTCATAGCCCTGTACCCCACTGAAAAAGCCTTCTCCCAACGTTTCCCATATATCTCCTGGTTTCTACATTTCATTCTACAGAATCTAGCTGCTAATGCTTGAATCCTATCCGTACTGCTCACCTCTCTCATACCCCAGGATGTGTATATAATCCAAAACGACATACACAAACGCCCTTTGAACATCGTCAGTACAACCCCCGAAGTCCAAGCTTAAACCCCGTAAAATTGATACCCCTCCCACACCCCTAAACACCCTCCCAAGCCAAACCCACACATCATCCAAATCCCTATAAATACACAGAAATGATGCGCCATGTCCAACTCCCCGCAAAGAGGACACTGCCCATCTACTACTATACCCATACAAAACAGCTGTGCTCGTGATGCTAAGACACCATGCAGGAAACAATAACCTGTCTCCCTTACCCTCGACGGAACTTTTACCCTTCTTATCCAAAACCACACCTGCTTCCAGTTGTATAGGGAAAACTCTGCCTTCCCCATACAACCTCTAAATTATCCCCCACCCTGTCAAGTTTACTTACCTTAATCCTCCCAGGATTCCTCACAACCAACAAAAATCTTAAGATTGCCTCACAAGTCAGCACATCCCTCACACCCCACCACCTCCTCACAATCCGCATTACTCAATCTACCTGTGCTTCCCTATATCCCCCCCCTCCCAGGAATTCCTGCTTCACATACACACCCAACAATCTATGATGCAACGGTATCAATCCCAACCCCCCTAACCTCACCCTTGCCATAACTACATCCTGATGCAACCAATGCCTACCATATGCCCAAATAAAACTTAAAGCTTTCCTTTGCAAACGAAGAATGTCATCACAAAAGGGGTATATCGTACCCACAAACCACAACCTACTATAAATGAGCATATTAATAAATATAGCTCTCTGCAAAAGAGTTACCTCCCCCGGTCTCCAACCCCTCATCCTTGTTATGGCAGCATCCACCACTTCCACCGAATTAATCCTTCACGCCTCCTGAACATCCCTAGCAAAAGTTATCCCACAAATCTTAAGCCTGTCTACTAAAATCCACCCACACCCTCTCCCCAACTCCCCTCCCACCCACGTGCCTACCTCCATCAGCTTGAACTTCATTCTATGTACCCCCATCCCCGTAGCTTTCCCCAAAACCCTGATAATCCTATCCACATTGGCTAAACCCTCCTCACCGCCCACCAGAATTGTGGTGTCATCTACGTAACCCACAATTCCGGGGGCCAACCTAGGATCCTCTACCTGTTCCCACACCCCCTCCCTTACCAACCTATAAAAGGGGTTCTGAAGACATGCAAAGAGAAGCTGAGATACAAGACAACCCTGGCTCAGTCCCCTACCCATGCTCACAACCTCCCCTAACATCCCCATTAATCTGGACCCGAAACTGTGCCCCTTCATAAAGCGTTTTCAGCCAACCTACCACCACCTCCCCAAACCCCTGCCTTCCCAAAATCTTCCCAACATCCCTCTTTCCACCCTATCATAAGCGGTTTCCCAATCCAAGCTGATAACACCGCCTCCCCCTTTCCTCTCAGTAAAATCCCTGATTCTATAATGCCTCATATGCATACTCCTCCCCGGAACACCGAACTGCCCCTCATCCAAAGATTACCCAGAACTCTCTTCATGCAATTCCCAAGATCATCGCAAAGATCTTGTAATCGCCACACAGAAGAGTTATAGCCATTTAACCTGCCAGAGTATTCCTATCATGCCCCTTGGGCACCAACACCACAATCCCTGTCCTATGCTCTATACACATTTTACTCTCTACCTTCATCCCATTAAATACCTTCAACAACACTTCTCGTAACACCTCCCAATGCCTAACGTAAAAATCCCCAGGAATCCCATTGATTCCTGGCACCTTCCCTAAATGTAACTCCTGCACCGCCCGCCCCACCTTCTCTTCCATAATGTCCCCCTCCAAACCTCTCCTCCCTTCTCCATCGACACCCTCCAAGACTCCTTCCAAAACCTTATTACCCTCCGCCACATCATATCCCATCCTTCCCATCTTACGTCTAAACCAGTGCCCCGCATACCCACACATCGTCTCCATTGTATTCACCACCTGCCCTGCCCTATACCCACCCAAATTCCTGTCCACCTTCAAAGACATGATCGTCATTCCCCTACGCCTCCCCTGAAATCTACTCAACACCAAAGCTGAAGGCTTATCCCCCACAGAATGTCTTCCACACCACCCCTGACCCTAAAATCTTGAAACTGCTCATTCTGTATTTCCCAAAGCTGTCCGCGCAAATTATCTATTTCCCCCTGCCTCTGCCAACCCTGTGTGTCATAACAGTCTCGCAACTGTGCCTCCAGTATTTCTGTTTTCCAAAATGGTACCTTGCTTCCTCCCTTCCTACCCTCTGATAAAACTCGCGAATGGCCACCTATGCTCTCCCACTCTACCAACTGACCACATCTACAATACCCCTACCCTCCCCCCACAGCTGTCCCCAACAATCCATGAAAACCTCCCTGTGCCCCACCCCATCCATTAAACTAACATTCTGCTTTCAATAACCTGAATAAATAGCCACAGCCCCCTCCCATCCGAACTCTGCCAAAACACCCCTGTGGTTGGAGAATCCTATGTCGATGCAACTAACCCATTCCACCTGCACAACCCTTGAGACATATATCCTATCTAACCTAGCTGCATATCCTCTTTGAAAAAACGTATAATCCACGTCCCAACCCCCACCTCTTACGACATCCACCACCCCAAGTACCTCCCATAACACACCTAAAACACACCCTGATCCCCGCGGCTCTACATCCTTCTCCCTTATCACACAATTCCAGTCCCTGGCTATCACTGTTACCATAGGCAACCCTTGCAGGGCATAAGTCAACTCTTCCCTTACAAAATCCTCCTTACATCGACATGTATGCACCACTGGCATATACACTCCAACCAACACCAGCTGGACCTCCCCACACCCCTCCACTCTCACAATCCTCCCACCCCCTCCCTCTTCCCAAGCCCGTAAACGAAAAGGACTGGTCAGACTTATTCCTATCACGACTCCACCCTTTAAGCTTCCTGAACTTCCCATATACATTGCATACCCATTCAACTGTAAGTCACATCCATACCTAAAATTGTGCTCTTGAATGATACACACATCAACTCTCATATGTCTCAGTGTCATCTCCAGCCACCTTCTCTTTACCTCCTTTCGAAGGCCGTTAACATTAACACTCAAACACCTAAATACAACAACTGGTGTTTACTTTTTGACTTTACAACCTTGGCAGCTCCCACCAGCACCATATCTTCCTTGCCATTGCCCCCTTTCATACCCCGCTTTGCCAACAAGAGATTGATTTCAACATTGTTGCCAATATCAAATTATGGAAGAGAATGATAGTAATTCTGTGATGGTATTGCCAGCAGGACAAAACCTTGTAAAGTTCTGATGATAAACTATTTCTGTGATTGTAAAACTCTGTATCGTAAAGCACAAATAGACTTTCTTAGTACATATAAGCTTTATATTATTATTATTATTATTATTATTGATTTTTATAGATTTTTAATGGGATTTTTTAAAAATATGTAAATAATTATTAAATATTAAAAAATGCTATAAAACTTGATTTTATTACATTTTTTGACGATGTAAGGCATTTTCAAGGATTTTCTGAAAAACAATTTTTTTTAGATAAAATATACCTATGAGTAAGCTTCCTAAAAGAAAATCATAAAATTTTGCTTACTCTTCTGCTGAGTTAGTTGATGATAATGACTTGGGGTTGAATATGTTGTTTAGTGATTCTCTGCGGCCAGGATCACTAGCACTGACACCCCCCCTACCTCATCAACCTAGTCAAGACACAACTGATGTGAAGATTCTCACTCACGACGATTTAATCAAGGATCAGTTTGTTGATCACAAGTTGAGAGGAGAAAAAGGAGAAAGAGAAAGGAAAATGGCTGAAAATGAGCAAGGAAAAAGGGGGGGGAAAGGAAGAGGGGCAAGGAGTAAGAAGAACAATTAGGAAAGAGACCAAGAGAAGGGAGGAGGAAAAAGGAGCATCAGTGTTAACAAGTAGAGAAGCAATATGGAAGAAAAAGACGGAAAAGAATCACGGAGAAGAGCAAATTCGCCGATGACACGAAGATAGGTAGGATAATTTATTCAAACGTAGATGTCAGGGAACTTCAGGACGATTTAGACAAACTCAATTCGTTTGTCAGAAAAGTGGCAAATGCAGTTCAATGTAGATAAATGCAAGGTTCTGAAGCTCGGGAGTAATTATTTACATATTTTTAAAAAATCCCATTAAAAATCTATAAAAATTAATATTTTTATAGAATATTTCATATTATTTTCGAAAAATACATGAAACATTAAAAAGCTCAGAAAAATGTGCTAAAATCGTATTTTATTGCATATTTCGACGTTTTAGACAGGTTTGAGTTCTTTTCTGATAAAACTCATTTTTTAGCTAAAATACGTAGATTTTCAAACTTTTAAACAGAATTTCTACTACAATTGAAATTTATGGGAAAAGTTAGCAAAATTTAATGATTTTCTTTTAGGAAGCTTACTCACAGGTGGATTTTATCTAAAAAAAATAGTTTTTTTCAGAAAATCCTTCAAAATGCCCCTCCCTTGTTAACCTCGGCCATCTCTACTGAGGCCTTTTTACCCGACCTCTGGTCCGGGGTAAGCACATCTTTTTCAGCCATACCACTGGATCGTTTCCGCGATTCCCCCACCATTTCCACCTCCTTCTCCTCCTCCCTGTGCACCTCCACCTTCACTTCCTCCACCTGTCTACCAACTACCCTTTCCCCTTCCACCTCATACTCAGATTTCGTTCTCACCGGCTCACACTCATCCTTCTCTTCACACTCATGCCCCTCCGATGTCGGGCTGTCCAACATCCTACACAAATCCTCCAACAAAGGGGAGGATAACTCAACATCCAGGCCCATGTTTCCCTGTGGCACCTCAACCCGACAAGGATCAGGCTCCGTTTCCATCATAGCCGTTGGCAGTGTTGTGACCACCACCTCTGATGCCTCGACCACCTCACTCCACTTCCTGCCACGCTCCACAAATACGGCTGGTTGTATGTCGCCCCTTGCATCTTCGTCTTCCTGCTGATATTCCGTACCCTGGCACTGCTGCTGATGATCTATATGGCATTCACAAGACTCCGCAACATGGACAGCCACGCCACAGAGATGACAGGTCCTCACCTGCCCTGGATACGTCACATAGACCTGCGTTCTGAAGATGTCCATTTGCACATACGATGGTACCTGCCTCCTAATCGTCATCTTCACAGAGAATGTACCCTCTGGCAATCCAGCATATAGGCCTTAGGCCCAGCAGCCCACTGTAATCACATGGATTACCCCAAACTGCTGAAACACCTCCTTCACATCCATCTCCCTGGCTTCAAAAGGTACATTTCGTAGCTTAAGCCAAGTATAATGGGTCGAGATATCGTGCAGACGTACCTCCAGACTCGAATTAATGACGATCCTCGACTCCTGATATTTATCCACAATGGCATCATATGCTGCACTGGTGTTTAGTTTAACAAAGATCCTTCCGGCTCCATTCAGGGAAACACCGTATATGTCTTCATTCGGGATCTTGAAGATGTCCCTGATAATCAAGTGCAGTAGCACTTCCACATTGTTTGTGTAAATGGCCCCCTGTAGAATCTCAATACAGACTGTATTAACTCTGTCGATACTGAGCTGCCATGTTGTTGGAAAACAAAGCTTCACTGAACTGCCACCAGGGACCTGAGCAGCTCACCCGCACACCACAAAGGCTGGGCAGCGAATGAGAGAATTGGACCACATATCATATGGCCTCCAGCTGTTTTCAGCAAGTGAACATCATGTTTACTTACTATATTTTTCACAAAACAGTGATAATAATCACTTCCAATGATTAAATCAATTGGACTAATTGTGTCCGTCTGTATGTCAGGAAAGGCTAACTTGACCTTGGCTGCTTTCAGTGCTACAACTGTTTCTTTTAATTCCCGGATCTGCACTTACCATAGCCGGCTTGAACCTCTTTAAAACCCTCGTTCACATTTCGTGAGGGATGAGAACGGATCTTCGAACTCTCCTTTGACTGCATTCAGCCATAATTTTATCGAAACTAGACTATGGCGACCACATATATTCTACGGCCTCTCCTGCATCTCTTTCTAAACTTGATCACTTTTCGTTCATCCCCTGTTTCATCTTTGAATGATCGCAGTGATGCTCATTGCTTCCGTTATTTTGCCCGATCCTTCTACATACAGGATAGTAACACACATTAGTATAGGTCCATTATTTTCTCGCTGCCCATATTTACTCCGTCCCTTTTCTCTTCATCTTCACTCACTCTTGACTTCTCTTCAGTTGAACCCTGTATATGTACATCTAGCATCTAAACTTTCTCTTTTCCCTTTAGAGCTTCCAACAGTTCGTGTTTGTTCTTCCCCACTGCCGTGTACGAAAGCTCAAATACCTCCAGTAGCTTCTCGCTCGCTCCCTTTTTTCTTAACCACTTCCCTAATTCTATCGAAACTAGACTTTGGTGACCAGACTTATTCTGCAGCCTCTCCCGCAACTCTTTCTAGGCTTGTTCCCATCCATCATCAGGGATTACGTGTATGTCTAAGTGCTAGGTGCTTTTCTCATGACCTTCACAATCCTTCTACATAAAGGATAGTAACGGACTTGAGTAGAGGTCCATTATTTGTTCACCTCTCCTGTTTACTCCGTCACTTCACTTTTCGTCTTCGCTCACCCTTGACTTCTCTTCATTTATACAAAGGACATTGATGAGAGAATAAATATTAAGTTTGCTGATAACACTAAAATAGGTCGCCTAATTAATTTTAATGAGGACAATAGAGCACTCCAGGAAGATTTAAATAGACATGCAGTGATCGGAGAAGTGGCACTTGCAGTTTAATATAGTCAAATGCAAAGTTCTAAACAGTGGACAAGAAAATAACCATGTCACATATAAACAAAATAAATTAGATCTTAATATTACTGACTGCGAAAAGGATTTGGGAGTTCTGGTTAGCAGTAATCTCAAACCAACACAACAGTGCATAAGTGTTAGCAATAAAGCAAACAGAATCCTTGGCGTCATATCAAGGAGCATAAATAATAGGAGTCCTCAGGTTGTTCTTAACTATATCTTTGGTTAGGCCTCATATAGATTATGCTGCACAGTTCTGGTCACCGTATTACAGAATGGATATAAATGCACTGGAAAACATACAAAGGAGGATGACAAAGTTGATCCCATGTATCAGAAATCTTCCTTATGAGTATAGACTGAGGGCCCTGAATCTGCACTCTCTAGAAAGGCGTAGAATTAGAGGGGATATGATTGAGGTGTATAAATGGAAAACAGGAATTAATAAAGGGAATGTAAATAGCGTGCTAAAAATATCCAGCCAAGACGGAACTCGCAGCAATGGTTTCAAGTTGGAATAATTCAGAATCAGGAAGGATATAGGAAAGCACTGGTTTGGTAATAGAGTTGTGGATGCATGGAACAAACTCCCGAGTACCGTCATAGAAGCTAATACGTTGTGTAGTTTTAAAAATAGGTTAGATAAATACATGAATGGGTGTGAGTGGGTGTGAGTTGGACCTGACTAGCTTGTGCTAATAGGTCTGATGCCGTGCTCCTTAAGTGGATGTGACCTGATCTGACCAGACTAGGTGGGTCATTGGTTTAGCCGGGAGATGACTTGGACCTGCCTCGCATGGGCTAGTAGGTCTGCTGCAGTGTTCCTTCTTTCTTAATTGTTTGCCTCCCTCATATCAACTAGCATCTAACTTTTCTCTTCCCCTTTGGGAGGTTCCGACAGTTCATGTCTGTCCTTCCCCTCTGCCGTGCGAGAAAGCTCAAATACCTGCAGTTGCTTTTCATTCCCTTTTCTCAACCACTTCCGGTCTCCATTCTCATGCCATTGCAGTGTACACTGATGGTTCTAAATCTTCTGACAGTGTCGGGTTTTCAGCAGTGTTCCCGGACAGCATTGTGAGAGGGTATTTCTTAGACTGGGATAGCATTTTTACAGCTGAACTATATGCAATTCTTATTGCAATTATTCGCATTACACCAATGCCTACCTCAACGTTTGTAGTAGTCTCAGACCACTATGGTGCTTTGCAAGGTATTACAAAGTTTTATTCACCTTATCCCAAAGTTCGTATATAACTTTGGTTGCGCCGCGTTTCTAGCAAAAAAAAAAGTTTCCTGCTAGATCCCTGGTCACATTGATGTTCAGGGCAACAAGCAGGCAGACTAAACTGCGTAGTCAACGGTACATGACCTATCAATTTCATATAGAGGTGACTCACGAAATCGTAATGACACGATTGCAAACAAACCATACCACGGGTGGGGTTAGAACCCGCTATCAGAGAGTCGTAAAACTCCAGACCGACGCGTTAGCCACTGGGCCAGCTGGCTAAAATAAGATTCATCCAACTAGGTATATTTATACACCATAGGAAGGTTAGCATAGACACCACTGTGACCACAAAAAAGCTTGCTTTGTGGTCACAGTGGTGTCTAGCAACCTTCCTATGTGTATAAATATACCTAGTTGGATGAATCTTATTACCAGCTGGCCATGTAACGCGTCGGTCTGGATTTACGACTCTCTGAACGGTTCTACCCACCCGTGGGATGTTTGTTTGCAATCGTGTCATTCGATTTCGTGGTCACCTCATATGAAATTGATGGTCATGTCCGTTGACTACGATTGTCTGCCTGCTTGTTGCCCTGAACATCAATGTGACCAGGTCAAGGAAACTTTTTGCTAGAACTGGCGCAACCAAAGTATATGACACTTTGAGTAAGGTGAATAAACTTGTATACCTTGCAAAGCACCATGTGGTCTGAGCTACTACAACGTTGAGGTATGGCATGGTGTATGCGAATATGTCAATGAATTGCATATATTCAGCTGTAAAAATGCTATCCCAGTCTAAGAAATACCCTCTCACAATGCTGTCCGGGAACACTGCTGAAAACCCGACACTGTCAGAAGATTTAGATTTAATCTTATTGTAGCCAGCTGGCCCAGTGGCTAGCACGTCGGTCTCGAGTTTTATGACTGATCGCAGGTTCTAGCCCCACCCGTGGTATGGTTTCATATAGAGGTATTCCATTCTCAGACTATTTTGATGTAATCTCTAACCACCATCGCAACCGTTGGCAACTCTCTTGGTCCAATATGACTCAACAAATTATATTCCATCAAGCCAAGTTTAGGTTTCTGGCCTTTTTAGCATCGATGCCGAGGTTGGGAGACTACGATCTCCTGTCTTCGCACTGGGCACACCTGTCTTACGCATGGGTATCTCATGAAGAGGCGCCCTGTTCCACTCTGTGATAATTGCCAGGTTGCATTTTCAGTTTGCTATGTTCTATTAGACTGTTATGTCTTTAAACGAGCACGCAGAGTTTATCTCCGACGTCGTCACCTTTGACTCAGACTCCCTCTTCGACTTTTTAACAGCAGCCGATTTATTACACAATCTTTGATAATATTTCCTTCGGGACTCCTCAAAGCTCTTTCTAACTGTACCTTTGTTATCCTCTCCACCCCTGGCTCATTTCTGCTCCAGCACCTCCTCTTGCCCAGCTGTACTAGTGGGTTTAATGCTCGGTTTTGATTATAATAATTTTCGTTCATATCTATTAACGCCTTGTGTTACACAGGTCACTCCCACATTTTTTTTCCAGTGTAATAACTGGAGGAATCCTCCAGGTCAGCTTCTTACTTTCAGGGCAATTATGGTTAATTGAAAGGGAGGTTTTAGTGGCACTTATAATCTCTAATTTACTTATTCAAAGGTTTTTAGTAATAAAGTATCATACTTTATTAGAATATTAAGAATTTTAAATATCAACCTGAGAAGCTGAAACCTAAATAATTGTGAAGAAGGAAAAGCACAATACTGTGACTGGAATAATACACATATAACTGGCTGATATGAGAAAAGCTTACGACGACGTTTCGGTCCCACTATGACAATTTACAAAGTCACACTAACGCAAAAGATAGTTATAATCGTCAGGAAACTGGACAAGTGTTTTCTGACGCGGGTCTGTCATATGATGACCCACAGCTGGTGCTTTTGGTCATCTGACCGAGGCCTTCCCAGGGCTTAACCACTTCAAAAATTATGGTTACGATTATAACCATTGCATATTGATTTTATATAACAAAAGAGAAAGGAAACCAGTATATATAGGCGAAGGGGACAGTGACGGGACAGAAGAAAAAGTAGTGGTGGTGAAAATACTGGTGGTGATGGTAGTTGTAGTAGTGGTGGTGATGATGGTTAGTTGTAGTAGTGGTGGTGATGGTCTACACAAGACAATAAAAGTTAGGTCAACTAGAAACTACAGTAAAGAAACACTGGTAAATATGCTACACAATTGTGACTGGTCAGTGATAACAAATTGCACGGACGTAAATGATGCCTGGGAAAAATTCAAAACAATGTTCACTGTCATCCTTGATAATATTGCACCAGTTAAAGAGGTTAGGATTAAACGAAGAACTGAACCCTGGATGACTACTGAGATATTAGATAATATGAAATTCAGAGACCAGTTGATAAAAAGATTTAAGGCAAACAGACAGGATATTGCAGCACTAAATGAATTCCAAAGGGTGAGGGACAGAGTGCAGAGGCTTATAAAAGGCGCAAAGGCAAGACACTATTGCTCAAAGATCGAAGAGTACAAGAATAACCCTAGAAAGCTCTGGCAACAACTCAAACAGTTGGGGTATAGCCATAAACCCGTAGATAGATCTAACACAGTTCTAAATGTCGATAACGAGGTATGCCACGAAACAACTAAAGTGGCAAATTGTTTTAATTCATACTACACAACTGTCGCATCAACACTAGTAAGTAAGCTACCAGCTGCATCAAATACCTTTAACACAGACTCTGATAAATTTAAAACATACTGTACCAATAAAGGAGTAACTCCAAACAGTTGTCAACTAATAAGTGTATCTCATGACTTCATGCAAAAAGAACTAAGCAGGTTAAACCCAATTAAGAGCACCGGCCCAGATAACATCCCGTCTAAGTTCCTAAAAGATGGCGCCTCTGAACTGGCAATCCCCATTGCTCACATAATAAATTTGTCCATCACCACTAATACAGTGCCAGAGGGGTTCAAGGAGGCCAGAGTTACTCCTATCTTCAAGAAAAATAGTAGGTCTGATGTCAGCAACTATAGGCCTGTTAGTATACTCAGCGTAATATCCAAAATTCTAGAGAGGGCGGTGTACTGTCAAGTAGTTAAATATCTTAGTGACAACAACATTCTCCATAGTTACCAATCAGGCTTTAGGAGATCTTACTCAACCGACACCTCCCTAATTAATCTGATGGATTACATGAGAACTGAAATGTCTATAGGGAACCTCATAGGAATGGTAACTTTAGACTTGCAAAAGGCCTTCGATACTGTCAACCACAATATATTATGTAAGAAACTTCAAGCTATCGGCATAGGTTCCACAGACTGGTTTAAGTCCTATCTTAGCAACAGGAAACAAATTGTCAAAATCAACAAAACGGAATCAGATCCACTGCCGATAGCATGTGGAGTTCCCCAAGGTAGTATTCTGGGTCCTTTATTATTTCTGTCTTATGTAAATGATATGCCCATCAGTGTCAAGTGCAAACTCCTACTGTATGCGGATGACAGTGCTCTGTTAGTGTCAGGTAAAGACCCACAAGATATAGCTAATGTATTAACACTGGAACTGGAGTCCTGCAGCAGATGGTTAGTAGACAACAAACTATCGTTACATCTAGGAAAAACAGAAGCCATACTCTTTGGCACGAAATATAAACTGAGCAGGGTAAATAATTTTAATATCCGGTGTAATGGGGAATCCATCACTTCAGGTTCCTCAGTAAAATATCTGGGAATCCCCTTTGACCCATGCATGTCAGGAGAATTGATAGGGAACAGTGTAGTAAAGAAAGCGAATGCCAGACTGAAGTTCCTCTACAGACAAGCACAGTGTCTACCTACTGAGGCTCGCAGGACCCTATGTCTAGCCCTTATACAATGTCATATTGACTACGCTTGCTCTTCATGGTACTCTGCCTTGACAAAAAAACTGAAAGATAAGCTGCAAATCACACAGAACAAAATGGTAAGATTCATCCTGGACCTGGGTCCAAGAGAACATGTAGGCCAGGATGAATTACAACAATTGGATATGCTGAATATTGAAGACAGAGTAAAACAACTTAAATTAAATCAAGTTTATAAAATTGCTCACAAACAGTGTCCAGAATATCTTGCTGCCAATTTTGTAAAGGCTGGGAACCAAAGCAGTCATAGTACTAGGGGGAGAGAGCACAACATTGTAGTACCCACAGTCAGTGGCCAGGCTTCAAACACCTTTTATTGTACAGCAATAAAGGAATGGAACAGACTGCCTGCACATGTCAAAGCTAGTCATAGCATGAGCCAGTTCAAGAAGAGAACCAAAAGGTACCTAATGAATGTAGGGACAGAAAGGGAGGAGAATGATATTTTTTTAGCTAACACACATGCATATGTAAATAACTCGTTTTACCTTATTCCTAGTATACATATATCCTTTATAATATAATAACATATATATCCTACAATGTAAAATATTGAAGTGTAAAAAGGACCCCAATGGAAATAAGTCACTCTGTCTGATTTTTTTCTGGGTTATCCTAGGTTCTCTACACATATGCTGCTATGTATGATAATCTATGTAAATGTATTTGTGTATACCTGAATAAAGTTACTTACTTATGGTAGTTGTAGTAGTGGTGGTGATGGTAGTTGTTGTAGTGGTGGTGATGGTAGTTGTAGTAGTGGTGGTGATGGTAGTTGTAATAGTGGTGGTGATGGTAGTTGTAATAGTGGTGGTGATGGTTAGTTGTAGTAGTGGTGGTGATGATAGTTGTAGTAGTGGTGGTGATGGTAGTTGTAGTAGTGGTGGTGATGGTAGTTGTAATAGTGGTTGTGATGGTAGTTGTAATAGTGGTGGTGATGGTAGTTGTAATAGTGGTGGTGATGGTTAGTTGTAGTAGTGGTGGTGATGATAGCTGTAGTAGTGGTGGTGATGGTAGTTGTAGTAGTGGTGGTGATGGTAGTTGTAGTAGTGGTGGTGATGGTAGTTGTAGTAGTGGTGGTGATGGTAGTTGTAATAGTGGTTGTGATGGTAGTTGTAATAGTGGTGGTGATGGTAGTTGTAATAGTGGTGGTGATGGTTAGTTGTAGTAGTGGTGGTGATGATAGTTGTAGTAGTGGTGGTGATGGTAGTTGTAGTAGTGGTGGTGATGGTAGTTGTAGTAGTGGAAGTATAAACCTACTCTGTTAATTTTTATGCAATTCCCTTTAGCCGTTCAGATACTTATGTAAAAATATTCAATGATTTTTAGACAGGTGAATTTCAAGTCTTTTGACAATTCTACGGTCCGGAATGTGTAATTTCACCTGTGACTTTCCTTAACATTATTCTACTCGCGAACAAACCTCTTTACAACACCTATGTTTTAGACATTGTGAACATTGGCATTATTTTATATAATTATTTTTAAAGTATCTCCGGGAATCACTTGCCAATATCGTTGGCGGCGGCGGCGGCGGCGGCAGCAGCAGCAACAGCACCACCACCACCAGGACCACCAGCACCACCACCAGCACCACCACCAGCACCACCACCAGCACCACCACCAGCACCACCACCAGCACCACCACCAGGACCACCAGCACCACCACCAGCACCACCACCAGCACCACCACCAGCACCACCACCAGCACCACCACCAGCACCACCACCAGCACCACCAGCACGACCACCAGCACCACCACCAGCACCACCACCAGCACCACCACCAGCACCACCACCAGCACCACCACCAGCACCACCACCAGCACGACCACCAGCACCACCACCAGCACGACCACCAGCACCACCACCAGCACCACCACCAGCACCACCACCAGCACCACCACCAGCACCACCACCAGCACCACCACCAGCACCACCACCAGCACCACCACCAGCACCACCACCAGCACCACCACCAGCACCACCACCACCACTGATAAATGTAAGTTGTACCTCGAGCACAGTCAACATAGAATTATTTTAGACGGTGAACATTGCATATTAATATTTAAATAATAATAAGTACCAGTTTGGAACCCACACTTTCGCATAAACATTTGTATGGTTAAAACCTTTCGGGTTCATACAGATAGTGAAGGCTCAAAACGTCGTTCACAAAGCAAATTAAATCAAAACTAGAAAGTTGTCATACTAGTTCAAGGTAAGGCGCAGCAGTAACGATGATAGGTATAAGATCGTGATAATGGCAGATAAGGTAGATAATAGGAAAGTGATACGGAAAGATCAACACAAGGATCCAAATGGACGAAATTTAGACTGTGATAGTGAATGAGGGAAGAGGTGGAAACAGCGTACTTTATTAAGATACGATGCAGCAGTCGGTGCTAAGAAGTAACTGCCACTTGAAGGTTGACTGACCAGAGGATTCAACTCTACTCAAGCGTGACCACTTCAGTAAATTTATACGTAAATACGTTGAAGAAAATTTGTCAGTAAATCTCACTTTTTATAAACAAGCCCAAGAGCTACAACTCACCCCTGCAATCTCCAGTAGAAAATCACAGGGACATTCACACCAGAGGAAGCAACCAGCTCCGCAGTGTATAACTCATTAGGGAAGGATTTTTCATGGGAAAGTGAACAATTACGGGTATAATGGGTTCAATTAAGAACTCAACAATGCCATTATCCTGGTAGCTATGCTCAACACGTATAAAACGTGTTGAAAATTGGATTTGCATAAGCTAAACTCAATCCTATTGAATTTGCATATTTATATACTATATTTTTTTACGATATTGTTTATGCTGTAATGTTTGGAGTAAATGTTAGGCATTAGTTGTGAGCGAGCTTTGTGTACGTGTGTGTGTGTGTGTATACGCCCGTGTGTGTGTACGTCCGTGTGTGTGTCTACGTCCGTGTGTGTGTCTACGTCCGTGTGTGTATATACGTCCGTGTGTGTGTGTGTACGTCCGTGTGTGTATGTACGTCCGTGTGTGTGTACGTCCGTGTGTGTGTGTACGTCCGTGTGTGTGTACGCCCGTGTGTATATACGTCCGTGTGTGTGTGTACGTCCGTGTGTGTATGTACGTCCGTGTGTGTGTACGTCCGTGTGTGTGTGTACGTCCGTGTGTGTGTACGCCCGTGTGTGTATATACGTCCGTGTGTGTGTGTACGTCCGTGTGTGTGTGTGTATACGCCCGTGTGTGTGTGTACGCCCGTGTGTGTGTACGTCCGTGTGTGTGTGTACGCCCGTGTATGCGTACGTCCGTGTGTGTACGTCCGTGTATGTGTACGTCAGTGTGTACGTGTACGCGCGCGTATGTGTGTGCGCGCGCGCACGCCCGAGAGTGTGTGTATGCGTGTGCGCGCGCGAGTGCGCCTGTTCATTCGAGACTTTTAAGTATACTCGTTTGTGTACTTGCCTATGTGGTAGCAGGGTTCGATTCATAGCTCCTAAGATTCGTTCCTTCTGGCTTCGTGTGTGCGCTTGTGTCCGGAAGGTGGGGGTGGGGGGGGGTACAAGAACATGAATAATCTTAGAGAAGGAAGGGGGGCGGAGGAGGGGGGCAAAGTATGAATGATGTGGGAGATGAAAGACCATAGCTAATGCAAAACTCCTGTAAAGAGATGGGTGGCCAGGTTTGTGTTCCAGAGTGGCAGACCTGAATTTATAGACGAAGGTAGAATCTTGGACCCAGCCCCGGGGTGACGGGTAAGGTGGGTGAGGGGTGCCCTGGGGGAGGGGGGACTGAGAGAAGCCCAGGGAAAGGGGAGTCTGAGAGTAACCCAGGGAAGAGGGAAATCCGAAAGCAGCCCATGGGAAGGAAAGTCTGAGAGTAGCCCAGGGAAAAGGGGAGTATGAGAGTAGCCGCTAAGAGCAGCCCATGAGGGACTGCCTCTTGACGGGGGACCCCTTTGAGGAAAGCCTCTTGAGGGGGGACCCCATTGAGGAGAGCCTCTTGAGGGGGGACCCCTTTGAGGAGAGCCTCTTGAGGGAGGACCCCTTTGAGGAGAGCCTCTTGAGGGGGGACCCCTTTGAGGAGAGCCTCTAGAGGGGGGACCCCTTTGAGGAGAGCCTCTTGAGGGGGGACCCCTTTGAGGAGAGCCTCTTGAGGGGGGACCCCTTTGAGGAGAGCCTCTAGAGGGGAGACCCCTTTGAAGAGAGCCTCTTGACGGGAAACCCCCTTGGGAGTGTCCATTGAGGAGGCAGACCCCTTGGGGATTGTCCAATAAGGAGGACCCCTTTAGGGATTGGTCAATGAAGGGGGACCCCCTTGGAGATTGTTCATTGAGGGGGGACCCCATAAAGGAGTGTCTCTTGAGGGAGGACCCCATTGAGGAGTGTCTCTTGAGGGAGGACCCCATTGGGGAGTGTCTCTTGAGGGAGGACCCAATCGGGAAGTGTCTCTTGAGAGAGGACCCCCTTGGGGAGTGTCTCTTGAGAGAGGACCCCCTTGGGGAGTGTCTCTTGAGAGAGGACCCCCTTGGGGAGTGTCTCTTGAGAGAGGACCCCCTTGGGGAGTGTCTCTTGAGGGAGGACCCCCTTGGGGAGTGTCTCTTGAGGGAGAACCCCCTTGGGGAGTGTCTCTTGAGGGAGGACCCCCTTGGGGAGTGTCTCTTGAGGGAGGACCCCCTTGGGGAGTGTCTCTTGAGGGAGGACCCCCTTGGGGAGTGTCTCTTGAGGGAGGACCCCCTTGGGGAGTGTCTCTTGAGGGAGGACCCCTTGGGAGTGTCTCTTGGGGGAGGACCCCTTGGGGAGTGTCTCTTGAGGAGGACCCCTTGGGGAGTGTCTCTTGAGGGAGGCCCCCCTTGGGGAGTGTCTCTTGAGGGAGGACCCCCTTGGGGAGTGTCTCTTGAGGGAGGACCCCCTTGGGGAGTGTCTCTTGAGGGAGGACCCCCTTGGGGAGTGTCTCTTGAGGGAGGACCCTCTTGGGGAGTGTCTCTTGAGGGAGGACCCTCTTGGGGAGTGTCTCTTGAGGGAGGACCCTCTTGGGGAGTGTCTCTTGAGGGAGGACCCTCTTGGGGAGTGTCTCTTGAGGGAGGACCCTCTTGGGGAGTGTCTCTTGAGGGAGGACCCTCTTGGGGAGTGTCTCTTGAGGGAGGACCCTCTTTGGGAGTCTCTTCAGGGGGACCACCTTGGGGAGTGCATTTTCAGGGGACTCCCTTGGGGAGTGCCTCTGGAAAAGCAATCTCTAGGGGAGTGCCTTGGAAAAGCAGTCTCTAGGGGAGTGCCTCTGGAACAGCAGTCTCTAGGGGAGTGCCTCTGGAACAGCAGTCTCTAGGGGAGTGCCTCTGGAACAGCAGTCTCTAGGGGAGTGCCTCTGGAACAGCAGTCTCTAGGGGAGTGCCTCTGGAACAGCAGTCTCTAGGGAGTGCCCTGGAACGCAGTCTCTAGGGGAGTGCCTCTGGAACAGCAGTCTCTAGGGAGTGCCTCTGGAACAGCAGTCTCTAGGGAGTGCCTCTGGAACAGCAGTCTCTAGGGAGTGCCTCTGGAACAGCAGTCTCTAGGGGAGTGCCTGAACAGCAGTCTCGGAGGCCTGAACAGCAGTCTCTAGGGAGTGCCTCTGGAACAGCAGTCTCTAGGGGAGTGCCTCTGGAACAGCAGTCTCTAGGGGAGTGCTCTGGAACAGCAAGACAGTGATGGAGTGAATGATGATGAAAAGAGTTTCTTTTTCGGGCCACCCTGTCTTGGTGGGAATCGGCCGATGTGTTAATGAAAAAAATTAATAAAAACATTTACCTACACTAACCTCCATTAATTAACATAAGCTGGCGTTTTAAGTCTGACAAGACAGCACTTCTCATACTTGCTGAGAGCCCTGGTATCCACATGCATGCGGGTAAGATGCAGGAAGGCCGCAACGTATCATACTTGGTTAATGTGTGGTACCCCTACACATCCCGTATAACCTTCTTTACACCCTCACATTAATATACCTGGAGAGGGTTTTGAGGGTCAACACCCCCGCGGCCCGGTCTGTGACCAGGCCTCATGGTGGATCAGAGCATAATGAACCAGGCTGTTACTGTTGGCTGCATGCAACCCGACGTGCGAACCACAGCCCGTCTGGTCAGGTACTGACTTCAGGTGCTTGTCCAGCACCTTCTTGAAGACAGCCAGGGGTCTATCGATAATCTTCCTTATGTATGCTGGGAGGTAGTTGAAGAGTCTTGACACTTACTGTGTTCTCTTATTGTGCTAGTAGGGGATATTGCATCGTCTGCCAAGTCTTTTGCTTTCACAAAGAGTGATTTTCGTGTGCAAGTTTGGTAATAATCCCTCTAGGATTTTCCAAGGGTATATAATCATATATCTCCCGCCTGCATTCTAGGGAGTACAGGTTGAGAAACTTTAAACGTTCCTAGTAACTGAGGTGTTTTATTGCAGTTATGTGTGCCATGAAGGTTCTCTGTACATTTTCTAGGTCAGCAATTTCACCTGCCTTGAAAGGTGCTTTTAGTGCGCAGCAATATTCCAGCCTAGATAGAACAAGCGACCTGAAGTGTCATCATGGGCTTGGCATCCCTAGTTTTGAAGGTTCTCTTTATCTATCCTGTCATTTTTCTAGCAGATGCGATTGATACAATGTTGTGGTCTTTGAAGGTGAGATCCTCTGACATTATCACTCCTAGGTCTTTTACATTAGCTTTTCTCTCTATTGTGTAGTTGGAATTTGTTTTATAATCCGATGTAGTTTTAATTTCCTCACGTTTTCCATATCGGAGTAATTGAAATTTCTCATCATTGAACTTCATATTGTTTTCTGCAGCCCATTTAAAGATTTGGTAGATGTCCGCCTGGAGTCTTGCAGTGTCTTCAATGGAGGACACTCATGCAAATTCGGGTGTCATCTGCAAAGGAAAACACGGCACTGTGGCTTACATCTCTGTCTATGTCAGATATGAGGATGAGGAACAAGATGGGAGCGAGTACTGTGCCTTGTAGAACAGAGCTTTTCACTGTAGCCGCCTCAGACTTTACTCTGTTTACTACTACTCTTTGTGTTCTATTTGTTAGGAAATTATAGATACATCTACCAACTTTTCCTGTTATTCCTTTATCACTCATTTTGTGTGCTATTACACCATGGTCACACTTGTCAAAGGCTTTTGAAAAGTCTGTTTGTCTTCTAGAGTATCCAGGACCTTGTCGTAGTGGTACAGTAGTTGGGACAGGCAGGAGTGACCTGCTCTAAAGCCATGTTGCCCTGGATTGTGTAACTGATGGGTGGCGATCTTGCTTCTTAGAAATCTTTCAAAGATTTTTATGATATGGGATATTAGCACTATCGGTCTGTAGCTCTTTGTTATTGCTTTACTGCCCCCTTTGTGGAGCGGGGCTATGTTGTTTTTAGCAGCTGTGTGATGACCCCTGTGTCCATGCTCCCTCTCCATAGGATGTTAAAAGCACATGATAAGGGCTTGCAGTTCTTGATGAACACGGAGTTCCATGAGTCTGGGCCTAAGGCAGAGATCATGGGCATGTCATATATCACCTTTTCGAAGTCATTTGGTGTCAGGATATCAGATAGGTTTGAGTCTACCAAGTTGTCTCTCGCTTTTAAAAAATTAATTTAGGTCTTCGACTCTGGTTAGCAGCTCGCTATAAACCAAGTCTTATTCGGACTTGAGTAGCTCACTAAGTAGGGCCCAATACTGGATTTTGTTCTCGACTTTGATTTGGCATAAGAAAAAAAAATATTTTGGGTTTCTTTCAATTTCATTTATGTCTTTTAGTTCTTCCCACATTTCTTGATTCCTGTAAGATTCCTTTAGCTTTAGTTTGATGTTTGATATTTCTCTGATCAGTGCCTCCCTTCGTATTACAGATATATTGGCCTCTTTAAGCCGCTCTGTTATTCTTTGCCTTTGCCTGTATAGGGTGCGCCTTTCTCTTTCTAGTTTACATCTTCTCTTCCTTTTCCTTAAAGGAATATGCCTTGAGGATAACTCGAGTACCAAAGTTAATTTGTTCTAGACATAGGTATGGATCCGTGTTGCTTAGGCTATCTTCCCAGTTTGTCATTTAGGACCTGGTTGACTTGGTCCCACCTTATGTTTTTGTTATTGAAGTTGAATTTGGTGAAGGTTCCCTCGTGACTGATCACATTTTGTTGGTCTGGGGCCCCGCGCATACATGTCTGAACCTCTATTATGTTGTGATCTGAGTATATTGTCTTTGATATGGTAATATTTCGTATCAGATCATCATTTAGTGAAGATGAGGTCCAGTGTATTCTCCAATCTTGTTGTTCTATTATTTGCTGGTTTAAGGTGAACTTGGTGCAGAGATTTAAAAGCTCGTGTGTATGCGAGTTTTCATCTGAGCTGCCTCCTGGGGTTCTCTGCTACAGCATTATTTGCTACATTCCTCCATTTTAGGTGCCTTAGGTTGAAATCCCCCTGGAGCGAGATGTTTGGGGCAGTAGCTGGAAGATTTTCCAGACAGTGGTCTATTTTCAATAGCTGTTCCTGGAATTGTTGGGAAGTTGCATCCGGAGGCTTGTATACAACCACAATGACCAGGTTTTGGTTCTCAATCTTCACTGCCAAGACTTCAACATCTGAGGCATTTAGTAGTCCCGAGCATATCAGCGACTCTGTAACGAACAGGCCAACCCACCCCTTCCCCTTTTGTCTGTTCACTCTGTCGAATGTGTAAACTAGTATTCAAGATGGTTTAATATTAAGACTGATCTTAAAGACGGAATCCATATTTCATTGTCAAGGTGATCCTTTATGTGAAAACTACGAACATTGCGTTTGACTCTATAAGCAGTCCAAGGATGAAAGGTATTTTGTTGTTCATTGCTGGCTTTAGACACTGTATATTTGCAAAGATGAATTTCGTCGTATTGGTGGTATGGGGAGGGGTCTTTTTTTCATGGCACTAATATCTGTTGTTTTGTAGTGGAGGCCATTGACTGTGATTCCGCTCCAGAAATGATCGGAGTTGGTGTACGATTTCTGTCATTTCCTGCCACCTTTTTTTCTTTCCTGGCACTAAAAACCTCTCTGGAGTGGTTGTGGCTACCCAGGTTTTCTCATGGTCTGGATGTTCTGTATCTTCTTGTCCCCTTTAGGTAGTGTGACTGACAATGTAAGTTACATCATTGTATTTCCTGAACTGAAGAGTGACACATTTTAGGGTGGAAAAGCTTACAGGAAGGATGGTTGCATTTTCCTGTTGTCATATGGGCACGGCATTTTCTAAAGTGGTCAAAGTTGCACGTCCCATTTGTTTTTTTCCAGATATTCCATACCTGCAGATACCTAATGCATAGAATTTGCATAGGTCTGATTTCTTTTTGCCTTCGTTTTTCGTGACTGCATTCCCTACTGGTGTGTGTTTTTGTCTCTCTTTACTATCTTCAGCACTTGTAGTAACAATTGTGCCTTCACCAGTATTTTCTGGTATTTTATCTTCACTATTCCTTGGGGCATCCCCTTGTTTACTATCTCCAGTGGTATTGCTAGTTTGTAACACTGGGTTTTCCTTGTCTACACCTGCTTCCCCACTAGAGCTCCTGCTTCCCTCTAGGCCACTAACTTTCATTTCTGAATTATTACAGTTACTGTCTACCAGGACAGCATCTGCACCAGGGACAATAGCACCATCTGTCCCAGGCCTTTTATTTTCCCATATGTTATAGAATGCTTTCAGGTTTTCTATGAACGCCTTTTTAATGTTTCCGTCTTTTAATACCAATGATTTTTTTCCACAGTTGGATCTCATTTGGGCATACCCAAAAACACTTCCCTGGTTTAATATCTCTTGTAGATAATTCTGCACAAGATGCGTTGGCCCATTTCCCACAGAAGTTGCATACAATCCATGCAGAAGCCCGTTTGTTACTACGGTTGCAAGCTACACAGAGTTTCATGATGTGATTTTTTTTTGGTTGTTATAATGTATATTCTACTAATATCCTCCCTAAAGTGTAAATCTGTCTATTTGTATGTGTATCTATTTGTATTTGTATGTGTATAAAACAATCTTACTGCTGCTAGCAGTAACTGTTTGGGTGTTTGATAAGGGCGCTTAAAAACCCCGTCAGCTTTTGAATCCGGTCATTGGTTTACTTATTTCTTGGACGAATCCGGTCAGTGATTTTGGACTAGCACGTGAAAGGACTACTGGAATATTATTTAACAGTAATGTGTGTTCAGTTTGATACAAAAAGTATATAACATGAGTGTTGGAGAAACCGGTGACTTCTGGCAGCTCCTACTATGAGGTTTTGAGCACTTATAGATCACTGTATTCAGCTTTTCTAGATTTTTTTCCACCTCCACCACATCAAATGCTATTTTATCACTATTGTTGGCTATGGTAGGGCGACTGGTGAAGACTACTGGAAGAATATTAGCTTTCCGTTGTGTATATTGCAACCACTGCCAACTACAGGTTTTACGTGTTTCCACAAGTAACTGTATATTTCTCGCATTTCAATAAAATAAAAATTTCAAATATTCGTCACTCCACCATTCTAAGTGCCATTTTGGTACTGTTATTAGCAATGGCAACACTGGTGAAATGGTTTCTGGAAGATAAATGGTCTTATGTTGTTGCTGCTGCGGTCACTGACAACTACACTGTTTATCGTATTTCTACAAAACTGTACACTTTTCGTATTTCCTCAAGATTGTGCACCTTTTCGTATTTCAATAGGAATTTTTATTCAATGGTATCACTAGACTATTCGTCAAGTACACAAGCAGGTTTAAGTGGCTAAAGCTCTCGCTTCACGCACGGAGGGCCCGGGTTCAATTCCCGGTGGGGCAGAAACATTTCGAAGTGTTTCCTTACACACACACACATACAACAGGCCTAGTGTCTAATCGACATGTGCCTATCACAAAATGGTAACTAACCTGCGTGGTAGAATCCTGGCGACTGCTGGCAACTGTTTACAACATTGTATTATAGTAGATTCGCCGGTACATCCGGCCCGGGTCTTCTCCAGATGGTGACCCGGCAGCGAGTTATCTATCTATTAGGCCTATCACTTCCGTCTTAATTTTCACCACAGCATTTATTATGGTATCTTATCTATACACTACGGTACCACTGTGATATATACTATACTACTATGTACGACACTATTATCGGGGAGACTTTCTTTCCTTTCTGACCTTAAATGAAGTGAATGGTCAGCTCTGTATATAGACTGAGATATTCACTCACCTCAGGCCCAGTGTAACACACCACAACAGTTCGAGCACCCATATATTACTCTGTTTAATTAGAAAGAGTCGTCCATTACTACTTTTGTCTACAGACTACATGGCCATGTGGGTATGGGTTTAGATGCATCATGTAAGCTATGGAGGGTGTGGGATGAGACAGATGCGTTACAAGTGCTGGTTGTACAATTATTCTGGTGTGACCTTTTAGGAGGAATGGTAGAGCGCTACCACAGGTATGAACCACGTCTCCACCCACGGCACAAAGCCTGGCCACCATCTATGTTGGGGTATAGAGAAATGAGCAGGTGGTTGCGAGCCTACTGACTTTATGAGTCATATTCACTGGCATGGTCTGTGGGAGTGATGGGCCTGGATGGCCCCACAGACTAGGAACAAGTTCTACAGGGTTATACAGGACATAGCTGTTTGGCCCTCCTTCGGAAATCATCAATTTATGATCTGTCTATTGAGAATCGGCCAAACACATCTCGCCCATGACCACCTGTTCGTGGCTGCTCCTGCCAGTCCCTCTTATGTAGCCTATGGCCTACAGCTGACTGTGGAACACATTTTGCCACTTTGTCCACGATTTTGGCTTTTCCGCTACCTTGATGGTATTATTACTGGGATGCTTATAGAAATCTCGTGGGAACTTTTGACATCAGTATAACAACGTTTTTTTTTTTTTTAATTCGTGCTGGTTATTTTAGTTTGGGATGCTGGTAGTTATTTGCGCTGTACATTTCATTTATGTTCAAGTTTTTTGTTTGTTAATCTCAATATTTCTTTTTATTGCGTTGTATATCATTTTTTTTAATTGGTACAAGAGCGGAGTAACTTACACGGTCAAAGTGGTATGCAAATATCACAATTACAACAGTTATGCAGCAACAACAGTTGCGACAAGAGCTACAAGTATACAAACTGAAACACGTACATCTATAACAAATACAAAAGCTTAAGCCAATACAAGAGCTTCAACAAGTACAAGAGCTTCAAGTACAACACTATTATGAACACAGGTGGTAGTCTAAAGGCTTGTAGTACCTGGACATTACCAAGTCAACAAACAAAGCAATCACCAGGGCAAAGCAAGGTACTACTGGTACTGCCACTGCTGCGACTGGTACTGCGACTGGTACTGCCACTGCTGCGACTGGTACTGCGACTGGTACTGCCAATGCTGCGACTGGTACAGCCACTGCTGCTACTGGTACTGCCACGGCTGCTGCTGGTACTGCCACTGCTGCTGCTGGTACTGCCACTGCTGCTGCTGGTACTGTCACTGCTGCTGCTGGTACTGCCACTGCTGCTACTGGTACTACCACTGCTGCTACTAGTACTACCACTGCTGCTACTGGTACCGCCACTGCTGCTACTGGTACCGCCACTGCTGCTACTGGTACTACCACTGATGCTACTGTTACTATCACTGCTGCTACTGATACTGCCACTGCTGCTACTGGTACTGCCACTATCGAGTGGGTACTTAGGAGATATTGGCGGTCGTAGTGAAACACACGAGATGGTTGGTAACTGGTATATTGACAGAGTCTGCGAGGGGAAGAGCCCAGCCTATCTGTTCAGTACTATGATTGTCGTCGGAGTGAGGGAGATGCCTCTAGCTGGCGTCTCACATGAGGGTCTCGTGATGTCACAGGTTGAAAGGGAGCCTAACTATAATATAGCTGGTACTATGATATACTACACAAGTATAATACATAAGAGGTTCAGTACACTACTGACACAACTGCTGCTACTGGTACTACCACTGCTGCTACTGGTACTACCACTGCTGCTACTGGTACTACCACTGCTGCTACTGGTACTACCACTGCTGCTACTGGTACTACCACTGCTGCTACTGGTTCTGCCTGCTAATGGTACTACCACTGCTGCTACTGGTACTGCCACTGCTGCTACTGGTTCTGCTGCTACTGGTACTGCTGCTACTGGTACTACCACTGCTGCTACTGGTTCTGTCACTGCTGCTACTGGTTCTGCCACTGCTGCTACAGGTACTGCCACTGCTGCTACAGGTACTGCCACTGCTGCTACTGGTACTACCACTGCTGCTACTAGTACTGCCACTGCTGCTACTGGTACTGCTGCTACTGGTACTGCCACTGCTGCTACTGGTACTGCCACTGCTGCTACTGGTACTGCTACTGCTGCTACTGGTACTACCATTGCTGCTGCTGGTACTGTCACTGCTGTTACTGGTACTGCCACTGCTGCTACTGGTACTGCCACTGCTGCTACTGGTACTGCTACTGGTACTGCCACTGCTGCTACTGGTACTGCTACTGGTACTGCCACTGCTGCTACTGGTACTGCCACTGCTGCTAATGGTACTACCACTGCTGCTACTGATACTGCCACTGCTGCTACTGGTTCTGCCACTGCTGCTACTGGTACTGCCACTGCTGCTACTGGTTCTGCCACTGCTGCTACTGGTTCTGCCACTGCTGCTACTGGTAATGCCAATGCTGCTACTGGTACTGCCACTGCTGCTACTGGTACTGCCACTTCTGCTACTGGTACTGCCACTTCTGCTACTGGTACTGCCACTGCTGCTACTGGTACTACCACTGCTGCTACTGTTACTGCCACTGAAACTGCTGCTACTGGTACTACCACTGCTGCTACTGGTTCTGCCACTGCTGCTACTGGTTCTGCCACTGCTGCTACAGGTACTGCCACTGCTGCTACAGGTACTGCCACTGCTGTTACAGGTACTGCCACTGCTGCTACAGGTACTGCCACTGCTGCTACTGGTACTGCCACTGCTGCTACTGGTTCTGTCACTGCTGCTACTGGTACTGCCACTGCTGGCACTGTCACTGCTGCTACTGGTACTGCCACTGCTGCTACTGGTACTGCCACTGCTGCTACTGGTACTGCCACTGCTGCTACTGGTACTGCCACTGCTTTCTTATTAACACCTCCATTACTGATACACTACATCTACCTACTTCCACCACTACTGCTCCTTCCTCCCGTTCTACCACTCCCGTCCCCTCTCAGTATATATTCTACTGTCGTGCCGATTAGGTAAAACTTGCGATTTTGGCTTAAATAGCAACACTCTTCTTGCCATATAAGGCAAACGAAAATTTGTGTATGCAATAATTTCGCAAAAATCATTCTGAACCTAACGGAAAAAATATATTTCATTGTGTTTGTTTATTATTAAATTATTGTAAACGTATCTAAAATATATTTAGTTTGGTTAGGCTAAATTAAATTGCACTTGTTATAATAAGGTTAGGTAAGTTTTCAAAGTTTCTCTTGGTACAAAATTATAAATTTTTACATTAACATAAATGAAAAAAAATATCTTTAAACGTATAAGAGAAAATTTTAGAAAGGACTTAATTTTAAATGAGTTATTGCTAATTGACCAGTTTTTACCTATTAGGCACGACACTACCACTCCCGTTCCCTCTCAGTATATATTCGTGCTTGTGTGTGTAGTTAATGGTCTTAGTCAGACAGGAACGTCGTTGTAGGTTTTCCTATGTGCGGGTTATTTGTGCATATACTGCTACTACATTGTTGCTACTACCATTACTACGTTGCTTCTTTTAATACCACTACAATGCTATTTTTACTACTACTACACTGCTACTATTATTACTACTACATCTACATTGTTACTATCACTAATAACATTATTACTTCTGCTACATTGTTACTATTACTACTACTACATTGCAACTGTTACTACATTGCAACTGTTAACATTGCAACTGTTACTACATTGCAACTGTTACTACATTGCAACTGTTACTACATTGCAACTGTTACTACATTGCAACTGTTACTACATTGCAACTGTTACTACATTGCAACTGTTACTACATTGCAACTGTTACTACATTGCAACTGTTACTACATTGCAACTGTTACTACATTGCAAATGGTACTACATTGCAACTGTTACTACATTGCAACTGTTACTACATTGCAACTGTTACTACATTGCAACTGTTACTACAATGCAACTGTTACTACATTGCAACTGTTACTACATTGCAACTGTTACTACATTGCAACTGTTACTACATTGCAACTGTTACTACATTGCAACTGTTACTACATTGCAACTGTTACTGCATTGCAACTGTTACTACATTGCAACTGTTACTGCATTGCAACTGTTACTACATTGCAACTGTTACTACATTGCAACTGTTACTACATTGCAACTGTTACTACATTGCAACTATTACTACATTGCAACTATTACTACAATGCTACTATTCTACAATGTTACTATTACTTGTACAATGATACTATTACTTGTACAATGTTACTATTACTTGTACAATGATACTATTACTTGTACAATGATACTATTACTTGTACAATGATACTATTACTTGTACAATGATACTATTACTTGTACAATGATACTATTACTTGTACAATGATACTATTACTTGTACAATGATACTATTACTTGTACAATGATACTATTACTTGTACAATGATACTATTACTTGTACAATGATACTATTACTTCTACAATGACACTATTACTTCCACACTGCTACTATTACTGCTACAATGTTTTAACAACTATTATCACTATATTTCTACTATTACTTACTACACTGCAATTAATTACTAGTACTACATTTATATTATTAATACTACTACTACTACACTGTTACTGTTACTACTACTACATTGCTGCTACTACGACTGCTACTGCTTTATTTGTACCAAATTATTATTACAATATTACTACTACATTACGACTACATTGTGCCTCGCATGGGTCAGTAGGCCTGCTGCAGTGTTCCTTTTTTCTTATGTTCTTATGTACCACTCTACCACTACTGTTACCTTTCTACTACATTGATACTACTGCTACATTACTGCTGCTACTACTACATTATTACCACTGCTATACTACTGTATTACTACAGCTGTCGAAAATTTAAATCTTTGTGGCTAACTCTTGACATTTAATAATGTTAACAAGTGATAATTTGAAGTTCACCTTCACAGCATTGTGTGTCTGAATTTTCCTCATTCGTGACAGCTGATGGTTTCTTCCAGTAACTGTCTGTATAAAGGATATGTGTTAACAATATATTTTAAGTACATAACAGATGGAACCGATCGCGTCCACAGAGAAAAAAACGAGGATATCTAGACAATTTAGTCTAGAAATACTACATGCCCTCTGTTGTATCACGTTTGAAAGCACTGGTAAAAGTTTAGTTAACTCGCTTAGCACGCTCGTTGCCTGGTGGTGTAAGCTAGGATGCCTCATCGTTGGTGCCCTGGGGACAAGAAATCGAGCGTCCAGAGCTGTAGGTCGAGTTACCGCCGAATTGTCTTTGAAAATAACCATTGTACTCACCACTATTTATGTTAGTTCGTTATAGTTATTTAAGAAGAGTTATAACTTAATGTTGTTACGGTCCCTCTGGCTCATAATACACGACCAAGCTTAAATATGAGAGTTTTCTGATCAGACAGGATTTATAGTTTCGCATGACTGGATTCCACGAAATTGTTCAAGGATCTTGCGAGTAAAGTTAACTGTTATTTCCTGAGGATAATCTTTATCCAGAAGGTAAGAAAGAGAATTTCGCAGAAAATGCATACTGTACATTTAATTGAAAGTACATACATTTAGTTCGCTCCTACTTGAAATGATCTCAGCTACACACGACTTAGTATAATGGACATTATAAGCCTAGCCGTTGGCATTTTTTAAATAACCCATGGCCTATGGCTGGCTTGTTGCCCGCTTGTTTCCTGTAAGATGCAATTATTTTTGTTCGAGATAAAACTGACGATTTGTCCCTTCTGAATGAAAGATTGTAAATAATTCTAACATTCATTGTTATTACCGTATTTCGCGGCTTATAAGATGCGGCTTATAAGACTTGTTTTAGTTTCAATGGCTCGGCATCGGACGTAACTGGGAGAGCTACAGCCCACCTTCAGTTTATAGGACGCAGGGTGGTTTTTGGAGACATGTTATGGAAAAAAATGCGTCTAATAAGCCGAGAAATACGGTAACTTATACATTTGTTCCGTTAATGTTAGCTAAGACGTGAGTCTTATTAACAGTTAAGACTTGGTATCAACACCGGTTGAAGACACTCCCTTACAAAAGTATTGTTTTCTAAGAGATACTTTACGTTCCTTCACTTCTTACCATTCACCAAAGAGGGATAATCCCCTTCATTATTTTAATGGTATTTTCTCCACAACTACAACTATTATTGCTACCACTACTATTTTTCCTTCTTCAAACACAATTCTGATTTCCTCTTCGCCCTGCTTGCTGGTCACTACTTAATTCTTTGCTAGACAAGTTGATAACAAACTCCGGGTTCGAATGTGTGGTCCAGCCCCTCGTGATATAAGAAATGCGTTTCGGTGTTCTTGGCTCTCCTAGTTTCTATAAAAAGCATCTTCTTTTCATGTCATACTAGTTCAATATTTTTAGTGCTCACTAAACTGTGCAGTTGATCGAAAGGTGTAGTAGCTAGTCTGACCAACCTGTTCTGCAGTAGTGTGTTCGGTAGAAATTGTTCACTTAGGCATCGTTAAGATCGTCTATCTGCGATTAGATTATATTATGAACGCCACCCGCCATCTCTTCTCCCAGTTCTCCCGTCTGTTTCCTTCCTTGACTTTCCCTGTTAACTCCTACTAAAGCTCACTCTTCAAAGCCCAAAAAGCTTCACTCAAGGTAATATTTCTATGTAAGTGTCTAAGTGAACAGGTTCTACCAACATCTCTACTGCAGAACTGGCTGGTCAGGCTAGCTACTGCAAGTTTCGATCAACTACACAAATTAGTGTGCACTAAAAATATTTAACTAGTACTACATGAATAGAAGATGCTTTTTATAGAAATGATGAGAGCCAAGACGGTAGTCTTTAACAAGACTTCTCCCAGGCTGGCATGACTACCTACTTGATTATATTTAAAGCGAGCTTAGAAGAGTAAGGCAGAACACCGAACGCATTCATACTAGAAAGTTAAAAAATAATATAGCAGAGAGGCTGGACCACACATGGGAACCCGGAGTTTATTATCTTGTCTTAGCAAAGAATTAAGGAGTGACCAGCAAACTGCACTAGGGTTTGGATAAAGTTTCGCGCCTACAAATAAAGATGTTAATTATGTAAACCTAGCAAAGTCGTTGTGCATGCTAGAAAAACATGGGGACTTGATTGAAACATTTAATAGTTGTAAAGGGATGGTAAATGGGACTTTACTCCACTCTGTGTTTCAGAACTGCCCACTAAGATTCAAAAAGCATAGAAAGAGCTCAGTAAGGATCAAACCTTGCATCTCTCGAGAGACTGTAAATCTAATATGTTTGTTATTTTGGAGAAGACTGTATATTTAGGTAAAATGAACAAGCTACTGAGTGATAATGACACTTATGAACCGCTCATTAAGAACCATCTTGACCAGTTTAATTGCTACCTCAATAAACGCCTTAAAATGCAACTGAAAGGGAATGATCTAATTAAACATTTGTCAGCCAGGTTTACTGTATCTTTGAGTTAATCAAGACTCATAAACCAGGGTACCCAGTTCGTCCTATTGTAACTTCAGTAGGCTCGACAGCATATAACCTATCTAAATGGTTGGTCAAACTTCTAGCTCCCACGATGAGTTTCTACCTCAACTCAGTAGTCTAGTCCCTTCCATTAAGTTCACAACAGAGCATGAAATAGACAACACTACCCTTCCTAGATGTTTTAATACATCGTGTTGACATAGGATTCAGATTCACAGTTTACAGAAGTCAACCAATATGACGTCATACATTCACTATTATTACACACACAACCCGCACATATAAAAACGAGAGGAGCTTACAACGACGTTTCGGTCCGACTTGGACCATTTACAAAGTCACACTAACACACAGGACAGGAAGAGGGGGTATTTATAGGCAGGCAGACAGGGCCTGCCTATAAATAACCTGCCTATAAATACCTCTTCTTCCTGTCCTGTGTGTTAGTGTGACTTTGTAAATGGTCCAAGTCGGACCGAAACGTCGTCGTAAGCTCCTCTCTTTTTTATATGTGCGGGTTGTGTGTGTATTGTTCCAGTCACGGTATTGTGCCTTTTTTTGTTATTCACTATTATTCCTTTCATGAGTCTGGGGTTAAAAGGAGTGTTTTCCTTACAGTGTACCTGAGAGCCTTGCGTATTTGCAGCCCAGAATATTTAGATGAAATCAATAAGATTTGAACACACCGTCTAATTGTGTGGGTGTTGTAAACCTCTGGAAACCAGATTAGACCAACATCATTACTCAGTTAAGACGGGCCAGGAGTTGCATCCTGTATTCAACCATGTCAGTTCTTGCACTCACCAACCAGGGTGGGCTGCAGCCCAGATTATTGTACCTTGTAATTATGGAAAGAAACATAATTGAATCCTCGCTCCTGAAACATGATAGAATGAATTATATAATTCAAATGTGAAGGAAAAGTTCGTTAGATAAGAGTGGAAGCATGAATATGTTTTTGAGATGGTGGTAGTATAATTAGTAGAATTCTTGTTTGGAAAAGGGTGTTTATCGTTACCTCTACTCATCCCCCCCATCCCTTTTTCAACCGGGTGAAAGTTGACATGGGACCCTTCTGACGAATTGACATTAGTACTTGGCTTTCCGCTCCCGTCAGGTCTGGAAGTATTGAGTTCCACTCTTGCTTATTGTTTTGTTGTTGTTGTTTTTGTTAATTTAACCAGACCTGATTTGACTTAGGTATTTTAACGTAATTTTTCTTAGTCCTCATTATTTTAAAGGTCTTCTGCCTATCATGCGAGTGACCGCTTGACCGGGCTCTTTATTTACACCTTGTTGATGGGAATGGATCACTCAACACTGGCGAGACAAGGTCGGGCAGCTGTATCCAGGTATCAGATCAGAAACGTTACCTCATCTTTACCTGAACACAGCAGTGTGTAACTGATCATCTGTTGTCTTCGACGCCCTACAGAAAACTTCCATCGATTACACCGCCAGCCTGTTACATGTTAATCAACTATTGGCAGCTGTACTCAAGTGTCCGGCTAAAGTTTATACCTATCATGTCCACCAGTGACAGCCTCGTCTCCACCGGCTACTTACAACAACATCCCTCACATCGGAATACCATCTGTCCGCTGCATATATTAGCTTAATTTCACGAAATTTTTAAATGTATTTTATTTTCCATTATTTGCTTCAGTTAGGAACATTTCAAGTTTGTTTTACTTTTCATATAATTTATTATTCGATATTTCCTCTTCATGATGAGGAATGGTCCTTTCAATTACAATTTGAAAGAACTGTTTTACCTTCACATCAAGTTATGGGTTGTATAAACTTCATAGTAACATTGCCATGCAAAATCGCAGGAGGCCTTGTGTGGATCGGGTGAA
>WNWK01004312.1:0-45000 GCA_009830355.1 Cherax destructor | reverse complement strand
TTCACCTCGTTCTGTTGGAATCTTCTATGTCGTAAAGACAGCCTTGTTATCAGATGATTCAACATAGCCAAGAGGTTGGCAAGTGACTATGCCTTCAGATAGATCACTCGCTACTGGGTTGAAGAAGAGAGATATATGAGTAGTGAAGGCAATGAAGTTTCTCATGTCAAACACTGTAAAGAGTTCATCAAAATCCCTCTGTATAAGATGTTGATTGCGGTCATCAACAGTTGGTGACTTCAGTATGTTGACATTGATTTATCTATATATATATATCTCTCTCTCTGTCTCTATCTCTAACTATCTCTCTATCCCTCTATCTATCTATCTCTCCCTCTATCTCTCTCTCCCTCTATCTCTCTCTCCCTCTATCTCTCTCTCCCTCTATCTCTCTCTCCCTCTATCTCTCTCTCCCTCTATCTCTCTCTCCCTCTATCTCTCTCCCTCTATCTCTCTCTCCCTCTATCTCTCTCTCTCTCCCTCTATCTCTCTCTCCCTCTATCTCTCTCTCCCTCTATCTCTCTCTCTCTATCCCTCTATCTCTCTCTCTCTCTATCCCTCTATCTCTCTCTCTCTATCCCTCTATCTCTCTATCTCTCTATCCCTCTATCCCTCTCTCTATCCCTCTATCTCTCTCTCTCTCTATCCCTCTATCTCTCTCTCTATCCCTCTATCTCTCTCTCTATCCCTCTATCTCTCTCTCTCTATCCCTCTCTCTATCCCTCTATCTCTCTCTCTCTATCCCTCTATCTCTCTCTCTCTATCCCCCTATCTCTCTCTCTCTATCCCTCTATCTCTCTCTATCCCTCTCTTCTCCTCTATCCCTCTCTCTCATCCTCTCTCTACCCCTCCTCTCTCTATCCCTCTCTCTATCCCTCTCTATCCCTCTCTCTATCCCTCTCTCTTCTCTCTCTATCTCTCTCTCTCTCTCTCTCTCTCTCTCTCTCTCTCTCTCTCTCTACATATATATATATATATATATATATATATATATATATATATATATATATATATATATATATAAAGCATATTAAGAAGAGACGGGCAAGAATGGGCTAGGCTGGGGTGCCATAAGGTGGGAAATCCCCGGAATCTTTCATGAAAGGGAATATTTAGACACTGTCAACAGGTCCGACCCGGCTGTCTCTGTCTTGCTATAATTTACATGTGAACATTACAGTGTGAAGCTGAGATGGAGCAGGTGGTTGATGTGGTTGTGATGGTAGATGTGTTTGACGTGGTTGATGGGGCTGTCCCGGCCGTGGTTGTTGTGGCTGTGGCGGCGGTGGTTATTGTGGTGGTGGTTGTTGTGGTGATTGATGTGGCTGTCCCGGCCGTGGTTGTGGTTGTTGTGGCGGTGGTTGTTTTGATTGATGCGGTTGTGGTGGCGGTGGTGGGGTGGAGGGGATGGTTGTCGCTAGTAGCGTAAGTGTTGTGGTGGATGTGGTTCTTGATGGTGGTAGGTGTTGGTAGTTTTGGTTGTACTTGTGGTGAGTGTTGCTGCTGCTTGGTGTGTGTTAGTAGTAGTAGTTGTTCGGTGTGTGGTAGTGGTTGGTCGGTGTGTGGTAGTGGTTGTTGGTCGGTGTGTGGTAGTGGTTGTTGTTGGTCGGTGTGTGGTAGTGGTTGTTGTTGGTCGGTGTGTGGTAGTGGTTGTTGTTGGTCGGTGTGTGGTAGTGGTTGTTGTTGGTCGGTGTGTGGTAGTAGTGGTTGTTGGTCGGTGTGTGGTAGTAGTGGTTGTTGGTCGGTGTGTGGTAGTAGTGGTTGTTGGTCGGTATGTGGTAGTAGTGGTTGTTGGTCGGTGTGTGGTAGTAGTGGTTGTTGGTCGGTGTGTGGTAGTAGTGGTTGTTGGTCGGTGTGTGGTAGTAGTGGTTGGTCGGTGTGTGGTAGTAGTGGTTGTTGGTCGGTGTGTGGTAGTAGTGGTTGTTGGTCGGTGTGTGGTAGTAGTGGTTGTTGGTCGGTGTGTGGTAGTAGTGGTTGTTGGTCGGTGTGTGGTAGTAGTGGATGTTGGTCGGTATGTGGTAGTAGTAATGGTAGTGATGGTGGCTGTGGTGGCTGCTGTGACAGTTGCGTTGGTGGTATTTGTTGTTGGTCGGTGTGTAGTGCTGGTTGTAGCGGTGTGATGGTTGTTGGTGGTTGTGGTGGTGGTTGTGGATGTTGTTATTGGTTGGTGTGTCGTGAAGGTTGCATACAATTATAAATGTATAGTTTACACACCTAATAATTTTGGAGAAGTCATTAATGACAGTTAATCAGTTGTGTCGCTAGGATTTCCATGGGATCCTGATCAAATAAATCATTCAAAATAAAGAAATTAATAAATAAATATATATATATATATATATATATATATATATATATATATATATATATATATATATATATATATATATATATATATCGTGATTAGTAAAACTAGGTCAATTAGCAAGAACTCATCTAAAATTTTAATTTTCTCTTATACGTTTAAAGATGTATTTTTTCATTTATGTTAATGTAAGAATTTATAATTTTGTACCAAGAGAAACTTTGAAAACCTACCTAACCTTATTACAACAAGCGCAATTTAATTTAGCCTAACCCAACTAAATATATTTTAGATACGTTAACATTAATTTAATAATAAACAAACACAATGAAATATATATTTTCGTTATGTTCAGAATGATTTTGGCGAAATTATTGCATACACAAATTTTCACTTGTCTTATATGGCAAGGTGAGCGTTGCTATTTAAGCCAAAATCGCAAGTTTTACCTAATCGGCACGACATATATATATATATATATATATATATATATATATATATATATATATATATATATATATATATATATATATATATATATATATATATGTCGTGCCTAATAGGTAAAACTGGTTAATTAGCAAGAACTCATTTAAAATTAAGTCCCTTCTAAAAATTTTATTATACGTTTAAAGATATATTTTTTCCATTAACGTTAAGGTAAATAAATTTAATTTTGTACCAAAAGAACCTTAGAAAACTTACCTAACCTTATTATAACAAGCGCAATTTAATTTAGCCTAATCCAACTAAATATATTTTAGATACGTTTACAATAATTTAATAATAAACAAACACAATTAAATATATTTTTTTCGTTAGGTTCAGAATGTTTTTGCGAAATTATTGCATACACAAATTTTCGCTTGTCTTATATGACATGAGCGTTGCTATTTAAGCCAAAATCGCAAGTTTCATCTATTCGGCAGGGAAAGAATGGATTTGTCAGTTAAAAATAGGAGAGGAGAGTTATTAAATGGAGAGTTAGAGGTATCGGGGAGATGGAGGGAATATTTTGAGGAATTGTTAAATGTTGATGAAGATAGGGAAGCTGTGATTTCGTGTATGGGGCAAGGAGGAATAACATCTTATAGTAGTGAGGAAGAACCAGTTGTGAGTGTGGGGAAAGTTCGTGAGGCAGTGAGTAGAATGAAAAGGGGTAAAGCAGCTGGGATTGATGGGATAAAGATAGAAATGTTAAAGGCAGGTGGGGATATAGTTTTAGAGTGGTTAGTGTTTTTATTTAATAAATGTATGGAAGAGGGTAAGGTACCTAGGGATTGGCAGAGAGCATGCATAGTTCCTTTGTATAAAGGCGAAGGGGACAAAAGAGAGTGTAAAAAATATAGGGGAATAAGTCTGTTGAGTATACCTGGTGAAGTGTATGGTAGAGTTATTATTGAAAGAATTAGGAGTAAGACAGAGAGCAGGATAGCGGATGAACAAGGGGGCTTTAGGAAGGGTAGGGGGTGTGCAGACCAAGTGTTTGCAGTGAAACATATAGGTGAACAATATTTAGATAAGGGTAAAGAGGTGTTTGTTACATTTATGGATTTGGAAAAGGCATATGATAGGGTGGATAAATGGGCAATGTGGCAGATGTTGCAAATGTATGGAATAGGAGGTAGGTTATTGAAAACAGTGAAAAGTTTTTACGAGGATAGTGAGGCTCAGGTTAGAGTATGTAGGCGAGAGGGAGATTATTTCCCAGTAAAAGTAGGCCTTAGACAGGGATGTGTGATGTCACCGTGGTTGTTCAATATATTTATAGATGGAGTTGTAAGAGAAGTGAATGCTCGGGTGTTGGCAAGAGGTGTGGGGTTAAAAGATAAAGAATCTAACACAAAGTGGGAGTTGTGACAGTTGCTCTTTGCTGATGACACTGCTTTTGGGGGATTCTGAAGAGAAGTTGCAGAGATTGGTGGATGAGTTTGGTAGGGTATGTAAAAGAAGGAAATTAAAAGTGAATATAGGAAAGAGTAAGGTGATGAGGATAAAAAAAATAGATAATGGAAGATTGGATATCAGATTGGAGGGAGAGAGTATGGAGGAGGTGAATGTGTTCAGATATTTGGGAGTGGATGTGTCAGCAGATGGGTATATGAAGGATGAGGTGAATCATAGAATTAACGAGGGAAAAAAGGTGAGTGGTGCACTGAGGAGCTTGTGGAGACAGAGAACTTTATCCATGAAAGCAAAGATGGGAATGTATGAGAGTATAGTTATACCAATACTCTTGTATGGGTGTGAGACATGGGTTGTGAATGTTGCAACAAGGAGAAGGCTGGAGGCAGTGGAGATGTCATGTCTAAGGTCAATGTGTGGTGTGAATATAATGCAGAGAATCCGTAGTTTGGAGATTAGGAGGAGGTGTGGGATTGCCAAAACTGTTGTCCAGAGAGCTGAGGAGGGGTTGTTGAGATGGTTTGGACATGTAGAGAGAATGGAGCAAAATAGAAGGACTTCGAGAGTGTATAAATCTGTACTGGAGGGAAGGCGGGGTAGGGGTCGGCCTAGAATAGGTTGGAGGGAGGGGGTAAAGGTTTTGTGTGCGAGGGGCTTCGACTTCCAGCAAGCGTGCGTGAGCGTATTAGATAGGAGCGAATGGAGACAAATGGTTTTTAGGACTTGACGTGCTGTTGGAGTGTAGGCAAGGTAACATTTATGAAGGGTTTCAGGGAAACCGGCAGGCCGGACTTGATTCCTGGAGATGTGAAGTACAGTGCCGGCACTCTGAAGGAGGGGGGTTAATGTTGTAGTTTTGTAGCTGTAGTGTAAGCACGCCTCTGGCAAGACAGTGATGGAGTGAAAGATGATGAAAGTTTTTCTTTATCGGTCCACCCTGCCTTGGTGGGAAACGGCCGATGTGTTAATAAAAAAAAAAAAGAAAAAAAAAAAAAAAAAAAAAAAATATATATATATATATATATATATATATATATATATATATATATATATATATATATATATATATATATATATATATATATATATATATATATATAGCAAGCCAAGCCACAGGGAGCTTGAGTGCGCACGCAGTTCCATATACTTCCTCCCCCACACGTACGTACGTACCTATGTGTATGCTTGAGTGTTGAGGTGTGGATGTAGTCTTGTGTGGCCAAGTCCCACTCTGCATGTGACGCCTCGGCTCCTCATACACATTAATCTCACTACTCATGGCAAGACTTTGAACTATTTTAAACCTGCCCTGTTTATTATTTTACTTATAATAAATTTGTGGATAAAACCACGCGCCAGCTGTCTGGCGACGTCCCTTTCCCCGCTGTATATATAACTTCACAATATTTATTAACTTTGTAAATAGTCTCAGCGCAACACTAGCAATATAAAGATACCACAACATTCCTACCCATAAACATTTATTATCTCTGAGTCTGACTTATACTGAGTTCTTGACTGACTTGTGGTAATGTCTCTTACTATTTAAAATTACTCTTGTGCTATATTAATGTTATATTTAAACAACCATCAAACTAATGAAAAACCTAAAATGCTACTGAAACCCCTCAACACATTACTAAAACCATTGAAACCTCACTACACAACTGAAACCTCCTCCAGACTCCTGATGCCCAAACATACTACTAAACCGCATACCACTAAACCACCACTATTACAAAAAAAATCCTCCTACTATTACTGAAAACCAAACAACACAACTGAAAACTCCTAACAGTCACGGCTGAAGATCCTCCCACAACTCCCCTGAAAATACCCCCCTCACCACTTTCCTGAAAATACCCCCCTCACCACTTCCCTGAAAATACCCCCCTCACCACTTCCCTGAAAATACCCCCCTCACCACTTCCCTGAAAATACCCCCCTCACCACTTCCCTGAAAATACCCCCTCACCACTTCCCCGAAAATACCCCCTCACCACTTCCCTGAAAATACCCCCATCACCACACCCCTGAAAATCCCCCCTCACCACTCCCTGAAAATCCCTCTCACCACTCCTGAAAATCCCTCTCACCACTCCCTGAAAATCCCTCTCACCACTCCCTGAAAATCCCTCTCACCACTCCCTGAAAATCCCCTCTCCACCACTCCCCTGAAAATCCCCTCTCACCACTCCCTTGAAAATCCCCTCTCACCACTCCCTTGAAAATCCCCTCTCACCACTCCCTTGAAAATCCCCTCTCACCACTCCCTTGAAAATCCCCTCTCACCACTCCCTTGAAAATCCCCTCTCACCACTCCCTTGAAAATCCCTCTCACCACTCCTTGAAAATCCTCTCACCACTCCTTGAAAATCCCTCTCACCACTCCCTTGAAAATCCCTCTCACCACTCCCTTGAAAATCCCTCTCACCACTCCTTGAAAATCCTCTCACCACTCCCTTGAAAATCCTCTCACCACTCCCTTGAAAATCCCTCTCACCACTCCCTTGAAAATCCTCTCAACACTCCCTTGAAAATCCTCTCACCACTCCCTTGAAAATCCCTTTCACCACTCCCTTGAAAATCCTCTCACCACTCCCTTGAAAATCCCCTCTCACCATTCCTTTGAAAATCCCCTCTCACCACTCCTTTGAAAATCCCCTCTCACCACTCCTTTGAAAATCCCCTCTCACCACTCCCTTGAAAATCCCCTCACCACTCCCTTGAAAATCCCCTCACCACTCCCTTGAAAATCCCCTCTCACCACTCCTTTGAAAATCCCCTCTCACCATTCCTTTGAAAATCCCCTCTCACCACTCCTTTGAAAATCCCCTCTCACCACTCCTTTGAAAATCCCCTCTCACCACTCCCCTGAAAATCTCCCCACCTCTTCCCACCACTCCCCTGAAAATTCCCTACCCACCACTCCGCTGAAAATCCGCCCACCTCCACTGAAAATCCCCCACCACTCCACTGAAAATCCCCCAACCAGAGCCTTCTACACTGGAAGGATGTGGGTAGCCTGCTGAAATTTATGAAAGACAATGTTAAGGAACCACACTTGGCTCCACTTCGTGTTCAGCGAGAAGAGAACTGATACACAACAATGCCATGGGGGTTCGTGAGGAGATTAATGGAGTAAGAAATACACACGTTGGATGTCTTGAAGGTGTATAATTAAGAGAGTCCTGAGGAGAACTTGGACCTGCCTGTCGAGTCTGCTATGCCTAGCGTGAACTGAGGGAGAGGCCAGTAGCTGACGGCTCACATGTGTGGGTCTCGTGACGTCATGGCTAGTTAGGGACCCTAACTATAAATGTGGGAGTATCTAAGTGTACTACACAAGTACACAATAACACTACTGCCAGCTCGGTTACGCTAACGTATGGCATCCCCAACATACAGCTAACTTATACACAGGACAGACTGTAGGCATTACGGCACTGGGCTGATTCTATACAATATCAATGTACACAGCAATTGAACATATGCAACTGTACATAATAATAAGTGACTGTAATTTATTACAAACTATGATATATCACTAATCATGGTAACTGATAGAATCAATGATGGTACAATTTAACAAAATAGATTGAGATAGAAAGAGAGGACATCGAGAAAGAGATAAGATCGATCGATCTTATTCATGTGATCTACGGATTCTGAGGAAGTACATTTACAAAGAGGAAAGTGTTTAACAGAAAACGCAGACTTTTTGCGCACAAGACTTTTACTGTTAATTCTCAGAATTCGGAGAGAACGTACACACAAAAATTTTGAACATCAATACGTTGACATGGTAGACACACAATTGAATTACTTTTTAGACTATATTATCTATCTATAGAGATTATTTACATTTAATCCCAACTCTACTAGGGTGAGATTTACATATGCAGAGTGGTCATCTCTACGGGGGGAGGGGGGGGGGGGGAATTCTGTTGCAACGGCTAACACTTGTCTTGGTTGAGGAGGATGTAAATTGGTATTTACGAATGATACTTGTGGACTCCTCAATACTTGTCGTGTATGTAGGTAATAATGACAATCAGGTTGTTGGTCTGTCTGGTTGTTAGAGGTTGAGGGTACAGAGTCAAGAGGATTGTCAGAATCTGTCTTACTAGTTTGGGTGTCAGGAACCTCGTCATCATCACATACTAACTTGATATGATCTAAATGCGATTTTTTATACTGACGAGTACTGATTTCTCTAACTTTATACTTATTGCCACTGACATGTTTGACTACTCGATATGGACCAACAAACTTTTGATCGAGCTTTGGCATAGCGGATATTTTATTGAAAGTCAGCATAACTCTCGAACCTATTTTAATTTTGGTTGGTTTTGCTCTAGTGTTAGTGACTTGTAAATTCTGCTGTTGATTTATGAAGCGTTTCTCGGATTCTTCTGAAGACACCTTGAGCTAAGCTGGTACGAGTCGCTATGAAATCATCAGGATTGTCATTTGGTTTCGGATTAGAATATAACAATTCATATGGTAAGCACTTATCTACACCATAAAGTGCAGATATTTATGGCACACTGAACATCAGGTATAACTTCATCCCAGGTTGCACTATTGAGATTGAAAGTGACAGGCTTTTCTAATTTCATGACATTATACCTGACTTAACAAGATAATATCTCTTACGTTTAACTTCAAATGTGTTGTTTCTCAATGGATAGTTTGAATTAGATTCAGGCGGTGTATGTCCTCACTGTGGTTTTTATTGAAGGCATTGTCATATTTAATTTCATATGATGTGTAAACTTGTGTGTCTTTTTGCACTATTCCAATAGCTTGCATTGAGGTATTGATTACTAAGTTTAAGCAACACGTGAATCTACTTCAGTAAGCTGTTGTGTTATAGTATAACAAGAAGGTTGGAGAGCATAATGGAAGACAGTCGTGAGATTAAAATCCTTAAAAGAAATAAGAAACATTGTAGAAGAGACAGGTTTACGTTTAGCTAACAGTTTGTTAGGAACTCTTTACTAACACTGACTTATATGGCACTCTTTTCACTAGCATCATTGAAAAAGTATACATTTATCAGGGAAATAAAATCGTACGCCTTTAACAGTTGTACACTAGTGAAGTTACTTAGAGCGGTAGTAGATTTACTGTGTTACAAGTGGTACAGTAATGGTTGAACATTGGTTTCAGTAGTACATAGGGGTACACCACTCTATAAAATACATAAAAGCCTTTGTAAAAAAAATCGGGTGACCTAAACAGCCTTCACAATAAATGTCATATTTTTTTCCTTGCTCACATCAGAGGCGGACTTACTGACTGCTTGGTCGCCTAGGCTGTTAATGCTAGTGACCCGCAGGCGTTCATAACTATCGCAACCTGGCTGATCTGGCACATGTAACAGGAGGTTCTAGTAGCTTAAACACGGTAAGACACGATCGTACAGTCAAACACTTTCAGTACAAACAGTCTCAGTACAACAGGCGTCCTCAGTCCAGCAGACACGGACCAGCGTCCTCAGTCCAGCAGACAGGGACCAGCGTCCTCAGTCCAGCAGACACGGACCAGCGTCCTCAGTCCAGCAGACACGGACCAGCGTCCTCAGTCCAGCAGACACGGACCAGCTTCTTCCCATTGTATCAGCGATGAAAGAAAGTGGTTGCGGTGTTAGTGAGATTCTTTTAGTGACGTAAGTACGTACGTTTGTGTGGGTGGGTGCGTTGGATGTGTGGAGTGAACTCAACTGTATGTGATTGTAGGGGTCCAATCACAACTCCTGACCCCGAGGGGGTCTGTGTGAGGGTGCGTGAGTGACTTTACGTGCTTACGTGTGTGTATATGCGTGCACAGTCTAGTACACGTGTGAGTGCGTTCGTACGTGCGAGCAAGGCGCCTCAACCAACCTTTGAGGAAATGTTTTCTCGTCAAGTGCCGGACTCGATACACCGAGACTAATTCCCTGACTCGTGTCTGCCTCGATGGACGAGAGAGGATAGGACGGGGGAAGAGATTTTTTTTTTTACCAAAACTGGATACATTGGCAGTGTGCTGCCACCCAACTATGACATTAACAGAGTCTTTTTAATAATATCAACAAAAACTTAATATCTGAACTTGTTGTTAACTTACTGGGTGTAATCCTTCTTATCAAGAATATCAGTGTTAATGTTTTGAAGGAAATCAATGGACGCATTCTTTAGTTATTGAGAGAAATCGGTATCACTGTTTAATAAAACTGGCAAGTTGGGACTTCTGCAGCCTAATAACAATGTGACCCTTGCTTTCTGGAATTCACACTAGGACTGAACATTTGAAGCAGATACGAAGAGGAATTATCCAATTATTGCATGGATTCCAAAGTTTTTGCACTAATTTAGAATATTGATATTTTCTCCACTCTGTATCTGAGAAAGTAGAGGTAATGGAAATAAATGGTATAAAATACTCGACACAATGGAAAAATAAATACATAAGCAGTATAATGTGATGCTTTATTGCAACTTTGCCCACGCAGATGGACATCGAAGTCATGAGACAGATCTGTCTGTGACTTCGATAAATGCACTGCGTGAAACGTTGTCAATAAGGATCACATTATAAATATATTTTCCATAGAGGTAATGTTGAGCGATCAGTTATGATAGGAAGAGAGGTAATATAACTGCATAAATTCAACTATTATGTGGATTAAAGAAAGGGTTGGATACAAAAGGTGGTTTTTAGCACATGGGGAAAAGAAAAGTGTAGAGAGAGATTTTGGGAAATTTTAAGAGTTTTAGTGAGTTTAGAACCAAATGAGAAAGTAATTGTGGTGTGGAACCTAAATGCTAAAGTGGGTGAAACTGTTGTAGAGGACATAGTACGTATGTTTGGGACTTTAATTGAAATTTATATAGGAAGAAGTTTAGCAAAAGATAATATGTATTTTAAGAGGATAAATAAGAACGCAATATACAGTACAAGGTGCAATCAAAAAGTACCTGGAGTGCCGGGGAAAAAAATATAGGCTTATCTAATCACCTAGTTAAAGTTCTCCCTTGAAGTACTTTCCTTGGGAGGCTTTACACTTATCCCAATGCTTCTTACCACTTATCGAATTATTTCTGATACACTTTTCTTACTGCATCTAGCTCACCCTGCAATTCTGCTTGAATTTCCTCAACTTCATTAAGTTGCAGACCCTTGAGTGCCATTTTATTTTTAGGAAGGGAGGGTGGTGGACGACTGCCCTTTTTTTTGTCAGAAAACGATTGTCTTTATGGACTTAAGTCAGCAGTTAGGGCACAAATTTCATAGCCACTGGCCTTGTCTTGTAATTTCCACTCAAAGTTCTTTAATACAACCCATTAGAAATTCTCTCAGCAGTAGCAATTTCCAGGATTCTCTGACGATGACCTTCGTGAAGAGCCTTCCTCACTTTTTCGATGTTGGGTCTGTTTCTTGACGCTTTTCGATGACGCTTGTCCTGCTTTGAATTGAGAAAACTATTAAAAAAACTGTCTGACCCATTGCTTCGTCGCTAAATACTTGCTGAAGCATTTTGTGAGTTTCACTAGACGTTTTACCGAGCTTGAGTGACCTCAACAGGAATGACAGACTGCACTGAAACTCGCCAGCCACTTCACAAAGGAGTGTCCCGGGCAACATATTCTACACTACCACCATATTTCAACCCAGGAAGCGTGCAGAAATAAGAGTCCTGGAACTTTTTGATAGTGGCTCAAATAGGTGCAATGACAGCAGTTTGTCAGAATATGAATTAATAGATAAAAAGTTGATGGGTAGACTTAAGAATGTACATAGTTTTTAGAGGGCCACCAGATACAAGTGTATCAGACAATTATTTAGTGATAGATGTTGTGAGAATAAGAGGTAGACGGACTACGAGGAGAATATCAGCGTGAAAGTTTATAAATTAAAAGAGATAGGGTAAGATATAAGCAAGTGTTTGGACAAAGAAGGGTTAGAAAGTACAGGTATTAAGAACGAGGTCGAAGAGGTGTGGTGGTAGCTTTAAGAATGCATTGTTACCATGCAGCAGAAGTTTGTGGATATAGGAGGGTGATGTAGAAGGGAAGAAAGATTGGTGGAATGACAATGTAAAGACATTGGTAAGGGAGAAAATGTTAACTTATGAGAACATTTTACTAACCAGAAGATCTATAAGGAGGGTGATGTATATGGAAAATAAAAATGAGGTTAAGAAAATGGTGAGTGTGTGTACAAGGAGAACAATTAAGAGTGGGTGAGGTTCTGTCAACAAATATTTATGGGAATAAGAAAAAGCTTAGGTATGAGATTAATAAGGTGTGAAATAGGGAACGAAGGAATTTAAGTCAAAAACAAAAGAAGGGAGTTGTTAGTTGGGTAGGTGAAAGTATTGGGAAAATGGAGAGAATATTTTTAGCAGCTATTAAATGTTGATGAGTGGGAAGCAGTGATTTTATAGCATTGATCAGGGAAGTATAACATCTTTTAGTAGTGAGAAAAAGCCAGATGTGAAGTGTCGGGTAGGCGAGTGAGACAGTGGGTAAAATGAAAAGGGGTAAAGTAGCTAAAATTGTTGGGATTATGGCAGAAACGTTAAAAACGGGTGAGGATATAGTTTTGGAGTGGTTAATGCAAGCAGAGAGAGAATAAAAGATTGTGTAAGAATTAGAGCAATTAAGCCTATTGCATATACCAGGTACAATGAATGACAGAATTATTAGAAAAATAATTGGGGGTAAGACGGAGAGCAGGATCGCAAATGAACAAGGTTTTAGGAAGGATAGTGGATGTATAGACTAAGTATTACATTGTTGCATTTATGGATTTATAAAAAGCATGTGATATGGTGGATAGAGGTGCAGTGTGGCAAGTATAAGGCAAGTATAAAAGTAGGCCTTAGATAAGAATGTGTAATATCACCATGGTTTAACATATTTATGGACGGGTTGTAAAAGCAGCAGTGGGATTAAAATATAAAGAATCTGATATAAAGTGGGAGTTGTCAGTTGTTGCCGATGAAATGATGTTTTGGACGATTCTGAAGAAAAGTTGCAATGGTCGGTGGACGAATTTGGGAAAGTATGTAAAAGAAAGAAATTAAAGTGAACATAAGAATGAGCAAGGTGATGAGAGTAACTAAAATTTAGGTAACGAAAAATTGGATATCAAATGGATAGAGGAATTATGAAGAGAGTGAATGTGTTCAGATATTTGGGAGTGGAGCTGTTGGTGGACGGAGAAATGAAAAATGAGGCGAACCATAGAACTGACAAGGAGAAACAAAGGTGGGTGGTGCATTGAGGCATCTGTGGAGACAAAGAACTTTATCCGTGGATGCAAAGATGGGAATGTTTCTAAGTAAAATGGTAGGAACACGATGATGATGATAATAATAATTATTATTATTATTTCTACAAGTACATGTACAAGGTATACAGGCCTAGCTGACATCAATGACATATTATTATATAGAAAGCTCCTTGTTATGCATAACATTTCGGGCAAATTAAATCAATTTTTTCCCCAGAATGCGACTCACACCAGTCGATTAGCACCTAAGTACTCATTTCATTGATGGGTGAACATGGACAGCAGGTGCCTTAAGGAAACACATAGTGATGTTTCTACCTGTACCGGGGATCGACCCCCGGACCTCAGTGCTGAGTGCGCTAACAATCTTGCTACGGATTTTAAACGTTGCCGCAAGGAGGTTGGAGGCGGTGGAGATATCGTGCCTGACACCACCCGACCTCCCCACCATACACCGGTACCCCCAGAACCCCACACCCCCAGACCCAACACCCGTACCCCCAGACACCACACCCCACACCCGTACCACCCCACTGAACTCCTGTACCACCTCTAGAACACCCCTACAACCCCACGGTGTCAGGGAACCTCTAGCTACCAATACACTTTCGTCTCACCTTAGGAACTCTTTCCCATTGAGGCTTCACCTCTCAGCCCCTCCTCCCCATTCATCCCATCTAACTCCCTCCCATATATCCCCTTCCCACAGCTTCCTTTCTTCCCACTCACTCCCGATCCATTCCATCTCAGTTACTCCTTCCTCATCCACCCCATTCCACTGCTCTCCATCCATCCCATGCCACTTGACTACTCTGCACTCACCTTTATTCCACTTAATTTCTTATACCCATTCACCTTATCCCCTGTTCGTATTCCATTCCACATCATCCTGACTCGCTCCATTCTGCTTGCCCCACTTCACTCACCCTAGTACCACCCACTCCATTCCAATTACGCCCTACCCATTTAAGTCATTCCTACTGCTTCTCTCTACCTAACTCAGTTTCATTAATCCCTTCCCAACCATCTCCCATTCAACTTACCATTTTCTCACCCATTCCTTTTCCTTTTTCTCCCCAACTCACCATATCACTACTTAATCCATTCCACTTAAACCCTTCCATTAAGCACCATTCCTCCCTACCCACCCTACTCCTCACCTTCCCCTATCCTTTCCCACACAACCTCTATCCTTTCCCACACAACCTCTATCCTTCCCCTCACAACCCCCATTCCGCTCTACCCACTTAATTTATCTCCCATTCACACACCCATATTTTTAACAATTCTCACACCATTTCAATCTACCCACCCTCAGTGTTTCTCCTCCCACCCCCATTCTTCTTCACCTACCCCCATTATTCCTACCCAATTCTTAACCACCTACCCTTATTCTACCCACCTACCCTCATTCTTCCCCACCTACCCCCATTATTACCAATCTATCCCAATTCCCAATCTACCCCTATTCTTTCCCACCTACCCCATTCTTTACCTACTCCCATCCTTTTCTACTTACCCTCATTCTTCACTTACCCCCATTCTTTTCCATCTACCCCCATTGTTTTCCTCATTCCCCATTCTTTTCTACCTACCCCATTCTTTTCTACCTACCCCCATTCTTTTATACCAACCCCCATTCTTTTCTAACTACCCCCATTCTTTTCTAACTACCCCATTCTTTTCTACCAACCCCCATTCTTTTCTAACTACCCCCATTCTTTTCTACCTACCCCATTCTTTTCTACCTACCCCATTCTTTTCTACCTACCCCATTATTTTCCACCTACCCCATTATTTTCCACCTACCCCCATTATTTTCCACCTACCCCCATTATTTTCCACCTACCCCATTATTTTCCACCTACCCATTATTTTCCACCTACCCCCATTATTTTCCACCTTCCCCCATTATTTTCCACCCTTCCTATTTTTTTCCAACTACCCCCATTCTCCACCTATTCCACTTCTCCACCTATCTGTCTTCTTTTTCCAGTTTCCCACCTTCATTTCCACATAAGGTCTTGAGGATATCTCTCCAAGAGAGAACCCGCAATAATGGATTCAAGTTGGATAAGTTTAGATTTAGAAAGGATATAGGAAAGTATTGGTTTGGAAATAGGGTAGTTGATGAGTGGAACAGTCTGCCTAGTAGGGTTATTGAAGCTATGACCTTGGGTAGTTTCAAATTTAGGTTGGATAAATTCATGAGTTAGAGGGGTTGGATTTGAGTGGGACTCACACATGAGTAAATAGAATTATCAAAGCTTATTTCTTGGGTAGCATTGAAGATTGGGTTGAGCAAATATTCTGTTAGTGGGACGGAATGTGAAGGACCTGCCTAGTATGGGCCAACAGGCCTGCTGCAGTGTTCCTCCTTTCTTATGTTCTTATGTTCTACCCCCATTCTTCACCTTCCCTCCTTCTTTTCCACATTCCCTCCTGTTTCTTCTTCCCTTCTTTTTCACCTTCCTGCCTCCTTTTTCACCTTCCCTCCTTATTTTTCACCTTCCCTCCTCCTTTTTCACCTTCCCTCCTTATTTTTCACCTTCCCTCCTCCTTTTTCACCTTCTCTCCTCCTTTTCCACCTTCTCTCCTCCTTTTCCACATTCTCTCCTCCTTTTTCACCTTCTCCCTCCTTTTCCACCTTCTCTCCTCCTTTTTCACCTTCTCTCCTCCTTTTTCACCTTCTCTCCTCCTTTTTCACCTTCTCTCCTCCTTTTTCACCTTCTCTCCTTTTTCACCTTCTCTCCTCCTTTTTCACCTTCTCTCCTCCTTTTCACCTTCTCTCCTCCTTTTTCACCTTCTCTCCTCCTTTTTCACCTTCTCTCCTCCTTTTTCACCTTCTCTCCTCCTTTTCCATCATTAGTAAGGCCTCACCTAGATTATGCAGCTCAGTTCTGGTCTCCATTTTACAGAATGGATATAAATTCGTTAGAAAACATTCAGCGACGAATGACAAAGTTAATTCATAGCATTAGAAATCTTCCGTATGAAGAAAGATTGAAGACCCTTAAATTACATTCACTTGTAAGACGAAGAATGAGGGGAGACATGATCGAGGTATATAAGTGGAAGATGGGTATTAATAAGGGGGATATAAATAAGGTCTTGAGGATATCTCTCCAAGAGAGAACACGCAATAATGGATTCAAATTGGATAAGTTTAGATTTAGAAAGGATATAGGAAAATATTGGTTTGGAAATAGGGTAGTTGATGAGTGGAACAGTCTGCCTAGTAGGGTCATTGAAGCTATGACCTTGGGTAGTTTCAAATTTAGGTTGGATAAATTCATGAGTGAGAGGGTTGGATTTGAGTGGGACTCGCACTTGAGTTAATAGAATCTTCAAAGCTTATTTCTTGGGTAGCATTGAAAATTAGGTTGAACAAATATTCTGTTGGTGGGATGGAATGTGAAGGACCTGCCTAGAATGGGCCAACAGGCCTGCTGCAGTGTTCCTCCTTTCTTATGTTCTTATGTTCTTCTTTCACCTTTCTCCCCCTTTTACCTTCCTCCTTTTCACCTTCTCTCCTCCTTTTTCACCTTCCCTCCTCCTTTTCCACCTACACTCATTCTTCACCTACTCCCATTCGTCACCTACCTCCATTTCCCTCTCGCCCCATTCCTCCCTAATCAACGCAATTCCTACCAACCCCATCTACCCCATTCTTTCCCCACCTACCCCTGTTCTTCATCTACCTCTTCTTCCCCACCACCCCATTCCCCACCCATCCCATTCCCTACCCATCCCATTTTCCCCACCTACCCCCTGTTCTTTCCCACCTACCCCCTGTTCATTCCCACCTACCCCTGTTCTTTCCCACCTACCCCTGTTCTTCCCCACCCATCCTATTCCTCCCCATCCACCCCTAATTCCACCACTGTCACTTGTCTGGAAGTTATGATTTTCAATTTAGTTTCCCATGTTTATGGCGAGTATTGAAGGTAATTAATGTAGAGGATTGTTCTGAACGACTCCTAGCTCCTGATACTGTTGTGACGGGCTGGCCACTGTGACGGGCTGGCCACTGTGACGACCCGGCCACTGTGACGACCCGGCCACTGTGACGACCCGGCCACTGTGACGACCCGGCCACTGTGACGACCCGGCCACTGTGACGACCCGGCCACTGTGACGATCCGGCCACTGTGACGACCCGGCCACTGTGACGACCCGGCCACTGTGACGACCCGACCACTGTGACGACAGTCAGGCAGATCTCCTGCAGTCTAGTGATGGTCAACCCTGCGTCTAGTGAGTGAACATCAGAAGCACATGATAGATCCCAGGATAGATCTGAAGCGACACCAACCTCCCACTACCTCGTCAGGACTTCAGACTTAACAGGCTGTTATATCGACTCGTATTGACTACCACAACAAGCGTCTCACTGCTCATCTATTCTTATAATAACTTCTACTATGCTCTGATATATTGGACAATCCCTTCAGCGCTCTATGACCCTTGTGGGTTTAGCGCTCGGTTTGGATTGTAATAGTAATGGGTAATTCTTTTAGTGCCTTATTAACCAACGCACTCAACCAAGCGTAAGTTGGTTGAGTGCGTTGATGCCGTCTTAGTGATCTTTACAAAATGTTTCAATATCCATAACTTCAACAGAATTGGTATTGTAGTACCACCAGTAGGTAGACGCGCACATGCACAAATTAAGGCACTGAGGAAACATTTCGCGACTCGTGGCGAAACGTTTCCTTAAACTGTGCATATTTCTTTAATTATATTTGATCAGCTTGAAATGGACACAGATCAGTTAAGTCTGAAGACCTGATGACGTAGATGAAGCTCTGGTGTCACTTGTGATCTGTCGTTTGAGTTTGTCTATGACGGTGCTGAAAGGAACATTAATGGATACGTTACGTTCAAGGAAGACGCACCTGTTTCTGGCGTTCATACAAGAGACGCCGGGTGTCACATTATCAGAAAACATCAGATTTGTCAGACTATTGGTACCCAGTTGTCAGGTCATCACAGAGGTCAGGTCATCACAGAGGTCAGATCATCAGAGGAAGAGACTTGCAGAATGAAATTTGGAAACTTTGCAGCTTATACTTTTCTATATAAGTTATTAGATTGCCTTATTCACATTTAGGCACATCTACTTTTGGATTCCTGCTTACCCCATGACTAAAGTCTATTTTGTACTCTTTATGATCAAGTTTGAAACAACCTAGTTTGTGTGTTTTTCATTTACACTTTTCCACACTCAACTGCATCTTCCACTATTTTGTGCCACAACATTAGCTTATTCAGTAGTGAGTTGATGCGTCATATGAAGACCTTCTTAGTAGATTCTTGCTACTTGTGGAAACTTCCTTGATTTTTGTGTAGCTGTTTCTTCAGAATTGAAAGAAGCTAAGAAGGATGTACATCACTTCCAAGGTGATTGATTCCCAGAACAAGGAAGAGGATACCAGTCACAGTGAATGTATATTTTCCGGCAAAAAAACAAAATTGAAGCAGATATTAAGTTTGAAGAATCTGCTGTTGAGATTACCAATTCCTTCGGCGTGTTACTGGGCGAATGTTGTCCTATTCATAAATTTCATTCTCGGATGAAATTTATGGACACAGATTTTCGTAACAGGAGGCAGAGGGTTATTTCCTGAGGCGTCTTGATCCAGGCTCTTCTGCAATCCTTAATAAAATAAGAAGGGAACAAGAGACGAACAAATACATTGTTAATAGATGAGTACTTCTAGAAGAAAGCCAAGCTCGATACCTATAATATAGACCCCTTGAGAAGAAACCACTTATGACACTAATTGACGCCTGTTATTTTGATGGGGCTAGCAGTGTAGTTCAAATTATTAGGTTTACGATATACCTTGAAAGTCAGAGCGGCATCGGCTTTACGCAATACATCATGAGGAGAGAGAGATGTTAAATCTTTTTCTTCTGCTAAAGTGAACTTGATGGACGTTGATACTTACCGGGCTAATTGCCTAATTGCCTCCCATTCTTAAGGCGTTGTATGACCATTTCAGGTTTATTGATCCACATGATTATAATATTCATTTACCGCTGATGTATAATACTGTTTGTATCCTCACCCATTGTGGTTGCGAAGGTCGAGTCACTGTTCCTGGAAGCTCATCTTAGCTGGGCGTGTAATGTTTATAGTCTGTGTCTATACCAAATTTCCTTCGAACTACTTGATTTCTATAAAGAGTTTCTGATCAGATGAGCTATCGTGGTTACGTTGAACAGTATACCTCTATCATAATCAGCATGACTGGTTAGGTCAGCAACAGGGAGGCCTGGTCCAGGAAACGGTTCTTGCCCCAGGGACACTGACCCCAGACATCGTAAGACGATGAAAAGCATCTTCATCCAGGTCATTGCACATCTTGAATATTACGAGGCTAAAAATATTTTTTTCTATCCTCTGCTTATTTGCAACAATAACTTTCAGCTCTCGGGCTCCCTGCTGCCGTTACTGTGAATTCACCTATTTGTGGTTGCAGGGATCTAGTCGCAGTTTTGGGTGCGTGTGGAGTGGGGGAGGTGGTAGTGATTGTGGGTGTTTGGGGGGGAGAGTGCGTGTGTACTCTCCTAATTATTGTTGCAGGGGTAGATTCATAGCTCCTGGCCCCCACTCTTCAATAGGTCGATTTCCTTTATTCTTTCCTCGTTGGACATGACCCTTAGCTCCGGGACTAGTCTCGTTGCAAACCTTTGCACATTTTCTAATTTCGTGACGTGTTTGGCCAGGTGAGGGTCCCAAACTGGTGCTGCATACTCCAATGTGTGTCTGACGTACATGGTGTACAAAGTCCTGAACGACTCTTTACTGAGATGTCGAATACGTCTCTTAGGTTTGCTAGTCGGCCATATGCTGCATCAGTTTTTTGGTTGATGTGCGCCTCAGGAAATGTGCTGTGTGTGTGTGATTGCAGAGGTCGAGTCACAGCTCCTGGACCTACCTCTTCATTGTGTGGGTGTTCGTGTGTGTGTGTGTGTGGGGAGGGGGGTGTACCACATCGTAAGTGACGTTGACCATATAATGAAAACGTTATCTGAGTGTGCTTTGCACTGAGCTCCGTGAGTCTCCGTTATCTGAGTCTCAGTTAGACTCTATCACCTTCATGCATTATTTAATTTATTTGACGTGTTGATATGATTGTTTAAATTTTCCTTACAAACGACATTAAACCAATAACACAACCAAACCTAACATAAAAAATCGTATATTGAGAAATTTGCTTGAAGTATGCAAGAAATTTAAGCTTGGTTTTGGACGAATTGGTATCTATTTACCTGGATATTTATCAGTATTTATCCCTTGTAGGGAGGAGCCTTTATGCTAATGAGGGACTGTTGATTCTAGTGTTTTGTCCCTTTTTCTTGGATAGAACATTTCCCTGATTATAATTATAATAATTATATATTTTTTTACCGTATGTACAGAACATAAATATGAAACACTGACACCAGCCTGTGCTTGATGTTATTTAAAAATATGATAATTTGTAATTATTTCAAGTGTGATGAAAAAATAAGATAAGTTATCACAAATTTTTCCCTCACGTATTTTGAAATTGATTACATTGAATTTATTTCTCATCCAACAACAGCGTATCCCTCCACTCGGTTTTTCTCTGTATTTTGCCAGTTTTATATTACTAGCTAACAAATTATGGAACAATAGTCAATATAACTTTTTGAGTAACAGTTTGAGTGTGAGAATATCAGTGATTTTGTAATTCCGGTTCACCGATCATTTTTTTTGGGTCGGTGAATAGGAATATAAATTGTGGTAACAGTAATTGTATCCTGCCCTGTGTGGGGTACGTTACTACCAGAATGAATATCCTGATATTTCTTTCTGCTTATTTCCAGCCATCTACGGTTAAGAATACTGCAATGTTCATTTTGTTTATGTAATCTTTGTTTTCCGACCTTAGGGTTTCTAGGAGTCGGGTTTGAGGTCTTTTAATTTTTTCGTAATATTTTCTTGAATTTAAATTTTCTAAGAATGAAAATGACAGAAGAGTTGAGTCGATATCATTCGAATAAGGATAATCTGGACACTTTATACCTACTTGTAACATCACACAAAACTGTAATAGTGTTTTTCTTACAACACGATGCAAAACTGTCTCTGGGTACATAGCTGCTTGTAACACTAGTCACGGCTTACACCCCGGGTACCTGCTTCTAACACTTGGCAACACTGCTACATTGTGTACATCCCTGTTATACATCCCTGTTATACATCCCTGTTATACATCCCTGTTATACATCCCTGTTATACAATATCGACGAGTTGATGAAAAAAGAATGTGCAATACGTGAGTAAATTTATTGAAAAAAGTGTCTCCAAACTAGTGGTTTCCTTAATCCAGTAGAGAGAATAAAAATTGAAGACAATGGTAGAAATGAAGAGGTAATTTTGAAGTGTTGAATCAGTCAGCCTAGGTGTTCAGTCCTAATATTTATCAAGGCTAATGGTAGGAGGCTTCCCCACTCTCGGAGGAAGTCTATAGTTCTGGGACTCCCAAATCCAGGCCGAGACTCCAGAGATCAAGTATGTAAAATGTTCGTTTTCGTCTCGTATTTGGAGACCAAAGACTGCATATCAGTTAGTTAGTTTAATATCTTTATTATGCACTCCATACCCATCCTGTGGAAGTTACAAAGGTAATGAACTTGGGTAGATCTGGTCACATTCATGACAAGTTACGAAGGTATTTAGAGATTACAGAGGTACATAATGGGTCCAGAGACTGGGCCCCAAAGTTTTGATAGCTGAACAAGGTACAAAGGTAATGAATCATGTAAGTAAATTTACTTACAATGATACATGGTTACAATCATGAACAAATTATAAAGTAATGAGCAATTCACTAGTCCACACCCGGTCACAACTGTAATGAGTTATCAGTGCAAATATTAATTGTTGGGGGGCGCACGTGATAGAAACAGGATGTTCCAGAGATGGGACACAGAAACAAGGGGTCACAATTGGAAGTTGAAGACTCAGATGAGTCAAAGGGATGTTAGGAAGTATTTCTTCAGCCATAGAGTAGTCAGGAAGTGGAATAGTCTAGCAAGTGATGTAGTGGAGGCAGGAACCATACATAGCTTTAAGACGAGGTATGATAAAGCTCATGGAGCAGGGAGAGAGGGAACCCAGTAGCAATCAGTGAAGAGACGGGGCCAGGAGCTGAGTCTCGACCCCTGCAACCACAATTAGGTGAGTACACGCACACGTGGTAATGCTTTATTCACAGAGAGCAAAGTCAGGGTATTTTTCCAGAATGGTCTGTAATATACCACTGTGGATAAAATACTTTGACATATCTTGAACATTTCTGAGTGAGTTGTCTCTAAATTCATTAATTTTTATCGCACTCCAGTACATAATGACGCAGGGTGTGACAATAGTCCATCTGGCAAAGTTTACATTTCGTTTGGTCTACATCTCGTGGTGATGATTTAACCTGCCAGAGATACTTATAACCCAGCCGGAGGCGGGCGGTAGTGACATCTATTACAAATAAAGAAGCATTTGTAATAACGACTGTTTGGGATACTAAGTAAAATCTCATTTTTCAGATTTTTATTATATTAAATATATATTATTAATATAAAAGCATATAATCTGAAATAAAAACATAATCTAATAATCTGTGTAAAAACCTATTTACACAAAATCACAGTACAAGATAAAAGTCACAAGTAAAATCGAGTATTCGGTGTAGTGTCAAGTCGCTACCATCTTCTAGTGTCACGCAGGACACTACCACACCTTGTCATGATACTTCTTTGTCTTATGGCACGCCTTCTCACGGGGTCCCCTGACACCCGTTCTCTGTGTCACATGACACGCCCCCGGTGTCACCCGACACGCCTTCTCTTCTGTGTCACACGACACCCTTCTCTCTGTGCCCATAAGACACCTTCCTTGCATCATGAACCCATCTCTAATAAAACCTTTTCACCGCGTTATGACACACATCAAATACACGACTCAACCTGTGTCGTGCCATCGTCACAAACTCTGACTGACTACACCACTAAATACCTGACACCACATAGTGTCACACAAGACACCACCTGTTACCAGTGTCACACAAGACACCACCTGTTACCAGTGTCACACAAGACACCACCTGTTACCAGTGTCACACAAGACACCACCTGTTACCAGTGTCACACAAGACACCACCTGTTACCAGTGTCACACAAGACACCACCTGTTACCAGTGTCACACAAGACACCACCTGTTACCAGTGTCACACAAGACACCACCTGTTACCAGTGTCACACAAGACACCACCTGTTACCAGTGTCACACACTTTCAGGTACATAAGTTCAGGTACAACAGTCCATTTTCAGGTACATAGTCTCAGGAACACAGTCGGTACGGTGAATAAGCCAGTAGATAGTCTAAGGCCGTCACCAGCCCGAAGAGTCAATCTCCAGGTCTGTTGAACACTCCCAGGTGTATCAGGGAGCTAGTGAACTCTCCAGTGTTGTATAGGGGAGAGTCTCGCTGACACTCTCCAGCAGTGTATATGGGAGAGTCTCGTACACTCCCTAGGTGTATCAGGGAGCTGGTGAACTCTCCAGTGTTGTATATGGGAGAGTCTCGTTAGCACTGTAGACCTGTCACCAGCACCACACTGCGAAAGTCTACAACTCTCAAGCAGGTCTGCCTGGCGAACTCCAGTAGTGTATCAGTAAGCTGGTGGACTCTCCAGTGTTGACTAGGGGAGAGTCTCGATGACACTGTCAGTCAAGCCGGCCCGGCAGTCAAACATCAGGTCTGATGACGTAACCCCTTGACTGCCGGCCGGTGAGGTAATTACCTAACTACCATTGTTAGATAGGGGGCCGTAACAACATCCAAGAGTCTGCTTATTTTGTTGGATGCACCAGAGACATGTGGCTCCTCCTGCATGATAGAATGATGATTGATGGACTGACTGGTGTCAATCTCGCTGAGTATTAAATCAATAAAATTCAATTGAAGTTCTTTTCGTATTATTGTTCTCAAACTGCTAACTGACAAGCCAAGATTGTAATCTACCCCATTCATCTACAGCTTCTCCATTACAGGCTAGAGTATGATTTTAGTAATGTTTGTGAATTACCGACAATATGATGGGTAAATGGACACAAATGCAATTAATGTAACATTTTATTGTGACAACGTATCGCTCTCCAGGAGCATTGGCAAGCTCCTTGTCAAGCTCCTTGAAAGCTCCTGGAGAGCGAAACGTTGCAACAATAAAATGTCACATTAATTGCATATGTGTCCATTTACCTAACATGAAGTATGATTGCCAGCTCTACTCTGCTGTTCTTGTTGAACCCAATTTATTACCTTGGGATAAGAATTTGCGTGGACACATTCCGTACTCTTACTACCATAAGTAATACTTGTGGTCCAAGTCGGACCGAAACGTCGTCGTAAACTCCTCTCTTTTTTATATGTGCGGGTTGTGTGTGTATTGTTCCAGTCACGGTATTGTGCCTTTTTTTGTTATTTGTGGTAATAGTGGCAGCTATGTGATGGCGGGGTTTGTTTTGAGGAGAAATCTTGCTAATATTTCTGCTGCCTTTATTCTGTTAGAAATAGCGATTATTGATGATTCAAGACATTTACTTCTACGGAAATTGGGTTCTTTAATCACTAATTGGGCGTCGTTGAATTTCATCAGGTGGTTGGGGGAATTCTGGTGTTGCACGCAGACGTTGTTAAAGTTATCGTTACTATATGTTAGGTAAAAGGACTGCAACTAATGTAACATTTTATTGTGGCAACGTTTCGCTCTCTGGGAGCTTTATCAAGCATGACAAAGCTCATGGAAAGCAAAACGTTGCCACAATAAAATGTCACATTAATCGCATTTGTCTTTTTACCTAATGTATTATGGGTAATTATACCAACATTAATACCGGGTGGAACATAGAAAACGCATATTTCTCACAACTGAATAACTTTGCGTATTTTAAAGATAAACAGATCTTAATTACATCAAATAAAGGGCATTTTAAAGCATTTTTTTAAATTTACATACCTTAATTAGACACCATCCTGTTAGAACCCCATTTCTCTCGTGTGTACCCGACGACTTTGGAGTTCTGGATGCAGGAAGGTGTTTAACATGTCGACGTAGCGGGCTGATGTTATTGTAACTGTGGTCTTCCCTCTTCAAAAAGTAAGTAAAGTAAAGTAAATTTTATTTCGTTGCAGATTGCAGATTACATAGATATTGGTAGTTACAATGTAAATTGAGTGCAAGGAGAGCCACTGACATGCCATGGCATTAGGGGCAGCTAAGGACCAACGATTCCTATCGTGGAGACACCGCACCACACTTGTCACTTTTGAACTGTGGAAATGTCTTTGGTGTGGTTCTCGTGGGTTCCCCGCCGCCCAGTACCGACAGTTCTGTTTGTTAATTTGTATATTTAAAAAAATGCATTAAAATGTCTTTTATTTGATGTAATTAAGATTTGTTTACATTCAAAATACGCAGTTATTCAGTTGTGAAAAATATGCGTTTTCTCTGCTCCACCATGTACGTACCTGCATGCATTAATGTGTTTGTTTCGTTTTTTTTTTTTTGCTGTTTCACCTACTTATGTTGTCACAGGGGCTTGACACAATATGCGTTGATTGGTTCAAGGTTCTTCAATTTCGTCTTAGTCAGATCTTTTATGGAAGTACTGGTTGTGATGTCCACTCAAGTGTTAGATTGTGCTAGTACTTCAGAGACATTCAGTGCAACCTGGTGTTAGTACGTGGAGAATTGATGATCTGAAGGGCTCTTTTTCCTGCAGCAATGCCTTGGAGTACGTAATAAGGCAAATAGATTACTGGGATTTATATCAAGAAGTATTAGCAACATAAGTCCAACGGTTACACTATAGCTCTACACATCATTAGTAAGGTGTCACTTCGATTATGCAGCTCAGTTCTGGTGTCCATATTACAGAATGGATAATAATTAGAAAACATTCAGCAAAGAATGACAAAATTAGTACATAGAATATTAAACCTTCCGTATGAAGAAAGATTGGAGTCCCTTAAATTACATTCTCTTGTAAAACGTAAAATGAAAGGAGACATGATTGAAGTGTTTGATCCTATTATTCGTCCATTTTGGGTAATTTCTATTCGATCTTATTTCTTTATACTGAATAAATGTTCTTTGAGCAGCATGTATAGTGTTTTGAAAATTGTCATATTGATAGTTCTCTTCGTTACCCTAGTTCACAGATGATAGGTGTTCTCTAAGCCCATTGTAATCTGCTCAGCGAAAATCTGGGACCATTATTAAATAAACTCTAGTATCATACTTCCATTCATTTGTGGTTGCTTGCGAAAAGTTCCTCTGTTTCTAAATTATTAACAAGAGTTTCCTTGTTTGCCAGAACCAAGTCAAGCAAGTTATTTTCCCTTGTAGGTTCTGTAACAAACTTTTAAAAAATCCTAAACTATCTCTAAGAAGTTGTTAGATTCTAAATTCCCAGTCAAGGACTTCCAGTCAATCTGACTAAAGTTAGTCCCCTAGAATTATTACGTTACCGTGCCTTGTGGCCTTAACAGATTTCTCCCACAGTTGTCTTCAATGGTCCCTATCCATGTTTGGGGGACGGTAAATCACGCTTAAAAGGAATTTTTCATGTCCCTCTTAAAATTCTACCCAGACAGACTGCATGTGTTATTAAAGACTTTACACTGGTTTTTATGCAGCAATTCAAGTGATATCGGACATATAGTGCCGCCCAACATCCATTTCTGATGTTTCTGTTTATGATTTTTTCATATTAAACCACGTCTCAGTTATGGCAAATACATCAATGTTACCAGCACTTGCACCTAATTTCAACTCGTTCATCTAATTTTTAGATAAATTGTTCACGGAATCGACAAGTTGATGAATTAGACATATGTGCAGCACTTGGATATCCTAATAAAAAAAGAATGGTGAAGATCAGGAGGAGTTTGAGGTAATGAGTCCCTCAGCCTGGAGTCATGTAATCAATCCATCAGTCGTGAAAAGAACACAGCATATGCGGGAAGAACTGGCTTATATACTATAGACAGGTGAGGTGAAGCAGTCGTAGGTTATATCACAGTAGACAAATCCACATGTGGAAGCAGGTCATGCCTATGGGTTAGGCAAGCGAAGAATTCCCTGATCAAGATTTCAAGATGTTGCTGTGTCTGACAGGAATGTAGATTAATGGTTCAGAGAACCAACAAATTGATAAATTAAGCCCATGTGCAATAAGGGAAATCCCGCCTACCAGTGACAATGTCTTCGCTTGCTACCGTCCCTTACCACTTGACGCCAGTATATAAGCACCAGCCTTCTTGCCTGTGCTCCAGATTCTTTCCGACTACGGTGATCTTCCACCAACTCCAAGTCTGAGGGACAGATAACCTCATCTTTTGTATACAGTTCTACTATCTTCCAACTATGTCCATGAATGTGTATTGATAAAGTTTTCATCTTGACGGTATTGTATACCATTCATGTACTACTCGGAAGATTGTTCCACGCATCGACCACTCTGAAAACAAATAATTACTTATGTTCTTTCTAAATCTAAATTTATCTAACTTAAATCCATTATTTTTATTTCTTACATGATTCAGTACTCTCAGTATTTTATTAATATCGCCTTTGTTTATGCCCATAATCCACTTATACACTTCTTTGATATCTCCTCTCATTCTACGTCTCTCAAGAGAGTGAAGATTCAAGGATCTAAGTCTATCTTCATATGGGAGATTCCTTATACAGTCATCCTTCTCTGTTCTCCAATGAATTTATATCCATTCTGAAGTAAGGAGACCAAAACTGAGCAGGCTTTACTAGTGATGTATAGAGCTGTAAAACAACTTATGGACTCCTGTTACCTATACTTCTTGATATTAATCCAAGTAATTTGCTAGCCTTATTGTGCACACTTAGCACTGTTATCTTGGCTTTAGATTTCTGCTTACCATGACTCCCAATTTTTTTCACATTCTATAATATGATTAAGTTCTACATCACTTAGTTTATAACTTAGAGGGCTATTTTCAATCCCAAGGACCTGGACTTTACTTTTGTACACATTGAACTGCATCTACCACTTTTCAGGCCAAAATATTAATTTGTCCAAATTCTCCTGGAGTTCATTGATATCCTCCTCAGAATCAATCGTTTGGCCTATTTTTTTGTCATCAAGAAATTTACTCGTGTGACTTGTAATTCCTTCATCAAGGTCATTAATGTAAATTTTTTTTTTATTAACACATCGCCGATTCCCACCAAGGCAGGGTGGCCCGAAAAAGAAAAACTTTCATCATCATTCACTCCATCACTGTCTTGCCAGAGGGGTCCTTTACACTACAGTTATAAAACTGCAACATTAACACCCCTCCTTCAGAGTGCAGACACTGTACTTCCCATCTCCAGGACTCAAGTCCGTCCTGCCGGTTTCCCTGAATCCCTTCATAAATGTTACTTTGCTCACACTCCAACAGCACGTCAAGTATTAAAAATCATTTGTCTCCATTCACTCCTATCAAATACGCTCACACATGCTTGCTGGAAGTCCAAGCCCCTCGCACACAAAACTTCCATTACCCCCTCCCTCCAACCTTTCTTAGGCCGACCCCTACCCCGCCTTCCCTCCACTACGGATTTATACACTCGAAGTTATTCTGTCTCGATCCATTCTCTCTACATGTCCAAACCACCTCAACAACCCCTCCTCAGCTCTCTGGATAATAGTTTTGGTAATCCCGCACCTCCTCCTAATTTCCAAACTACGAATTCTCTGCATTATATTCACACCACACATTGACCTCAGACATGACATCTCCACTGCCTCCAGCCTTCTCCTCGTTGCGACATTCATCACCCATGCTTCACACCCATATAAGAGTGTTGGTATAACTATACTCTCATACATTCCCCTCTTTACTTCCATGGACAAAGTTCTTTGTCTCCACAGACTCTGAAGTGCTCCACTCACCCTTTTTCCCTCATCAATTCTATGATTCACCTCATCCTTCATAGACCCATCTGCTGACATGTCCACTCCCAAATATCTGAATACATTCACCTCCTCCATACTCTCTCCCTCCAATCTGATATCCAATCTTTCTTCACCTAATCTTTTTGTTATCCTAATCACCTTACTCTTTCCTATATTCACTTTCAATTTTCTATAAATATATTGAACAACCACGGTGACATCACACATCCTTGTCTAAGGCCCACTTTTACTGGGAAATAGTCCCCTTCCCTCCTACACACTCTAACTTGAGCCTCACTGTCCTCATAAAAACTCTTCACTGCTTTCAGTAACCTACCTCCTATTCCATACACCTGCAACATCTGCCACATTGCACCCCTATCCACCCTATCATACGCCTTTTCCAAATCCATAAATGCCACAAAAACCTCTTTACCCTTATCCAAATACTGTTCACCTATATGTTTCACTGTAAACACTTGGTCTACACACCCCCTACCTTTCCTAAAGCCCCCTTGTTCATCTGCTATCCTGCTTTCTGTCTTACTCTTAATTCTTTCAATAATAACTACCATACACTTTACCAGGTACACTCAACAGACTTATTCCCCTATAATTTTTACACTCTCTTTTGTCCCCTTTGCCTTTATACAAAGGAACAATACATGCTCTCTGCCAATCCCTAGGTACCTTACCCTCTTCCATACATTTATTAAATAATAGCACTAACCACTCCAAAACTATATCCCCACCTGCTTTTAACATTTCTATCTTTATCCCATCATTCCCAGCTGCCTTACCCCCTTTCATTCTACCCACTGCCTCACGAACTTCCCCCACACTCACAACTGGCTCTTCCACACTCCTACAAGATGTTATTCCTCCTTGCCCTATACACGAAATCACAGCTTCCCTGTCTTCATCAACATTTAACAACTCCTCAAAATATTCCCTCCATCTTCCCGATACCTCTAACTTTCCATTTAATAATGGGCCTAAGACTGATCCTTGTGAAGTGCCACTAGTGACCGGTCCTCATTAATGGAAACTCTCTGCTTTCTACTTGTCAGCCATGCCTTGATCCACGCCTCGGCTGCCTCAAATGCTTTATTGAAGGACGTCAGTAAATTTGTCATGAAGAAACGACTTCTCGTGAATCCATGCCGAGACTCAATCAAATTATGTTCGTCAAAGTGACTTCTAATAATATCAGCTATAATTGATTCTAATAATTTGCCTGTTATGAACGTCAGGCTTATTGAACGGTAATTTTGATGGAATGGACTTATCCCCTTATTTAAATATAAGAATTACAGTAGCCATCTTCCTCATCTCTGGCACAACACCAGTTTGGATGGACGCATTAAACACTCTTGTTAGCGGCTTACTTAAATTCCAACTTGTATTAATTGAAAATAATTCGTCGGGGCCCTGGAACTTATTTTGTTTCAGTTTTTCTACTTGTTTGATAATGTCCCTCATGACAGTAATATTACTTAATTTGCTTTCTTCGTGAACTAAATGATTATTAATTCCTGGGATATCATTTATGTCTTCTTGTGTAAAGACTGACGAGAAATAACCAATAAATAGAGAACACATTACCTGTTCATTATCAGTCAGCTGTCTATCCCCAATTCTCAGCGGTCCTACTTTTGCCCTCACCTTCCTCCTATACGCTTGAAAGAACCCTTTTGGATTAGTCTTTTATTCATTAGCAACCTTAATTTCATAGTCGCATTTAGCCTTTCTAATCCCCTTATTTACTTCTCTTTTAAAATGAATGTATTGGTCAATAAGGTTAACCTCTCCTCTTTTGATGCACCTATAAATTCCTCTCCTCCTAATATACGTTTTAGTTTCCTATTCATCCATTTGGGATCATTCTTACTTGACCTAATTTCTCTCTGGGGAATATATGTACCCTGAGCACGCTGTATATTAAGGAAAAAAGTCATAAATACGATTGCTTTTGTTATTGAAGGCATGATCATAGTCAATAAATCAGCTAGATTACCCCAGTCGAGATTCGAGAGGTGTTCCCTAAATCCATTATAATTGGCAGAACGATAATCTGGGACTTTTACCATATTGTCTTTATTCACGTACATCAAGCTCTTCAGTGATATTCAGATAATGTTCGAAGGTTTCTTTGACAAGAGTAAATCGAGCAAATTATTACCTCTGGTAGGCTCTGTTACACACTGTTTCAGAAAGCAGTCCTGAACTACTACCAGAAAGACACTGGACTCCAGATTACTGGTCAAAGAAGTCCAGCCAGTTTGACTAAAGTTAAAATCTCCTACTACGTTATCGTGTCTAGAATCCCTAACAATTTCGTCCCAAAGAAGTGTCCTTCTTTCACTTTCTAATCCTGGAGGTCGGTATATTCTACCAAAAATTAATTTTTCTTGACTTTCTAGAAATTCTACCCAAACAGATTTTATGACCATTGCACCTATTTTTATACCTGTTTTTATGCAACACTTTATATTTTCCGGTATATATAATGCTACTCCAACCCCTTTCCCGGTATTTCTATCAACATGGAACAGCTTAAACCCTTAAATGTTGCACTCGGCAATCATGTCCTGACTTTAAATTATACCTCGTTTCAGTTATTGCGATAACATCAAAGTTTCCCGCACACTCTACCAAATGTAATTCATTAATTTTATTTCTGTCGCTTCGACTATTTGTATAAAATACGTTAATATGTTTGTTCTTATGCACCTTTTTCCTAATCAGCTTTGCTTTTCCACAATTTCTGTTATTACCCAGTGTTACTTGATGACTTATTCTGAAGATTCATAAAAGCTTAAATCAATATTTTCTCACTCTATATTTTCATTTCAACTCATACCTTTAACTAATCCAAAGTTAATGCTCCAAGAACATCCTCAACTGAAGTAGCAAGAAAACCCACACCAGTCCTGGATACATGAACCCTATCTCTGGCATACATGTCATTTCTGCGGTAGCGTGGTCCCAGTTGTCAATGAATGGTACTTTACAGTGTTTGTCCAGGGAACATTTAATACCAGTTGCTCTGGACAGCTATTCATTTCCAATATCACTTCTTGGCAAAATGTCACATATAACAGGGTGCCTTTCCTTCTTCCTAATTATGTCTATCGCTCTCCTATGCCTTCTAACTAAATCTTCGTCTATGCTTGCTTACATCACTGCTTCCAGCACTGAGGCAGATAATACGATTAATCCCATTACCATTCATGATGTCAAGACGGCTAACAATATCTTTCATCTCAGCCCCAGGAAAGCAAACCCTCTGTCTCCCACTCCAATCCGTCAAACAAAACGCCCTGTCCATGTATCTAATCTGACTGTCCCCAACAAGCACAATGTTCTTACCATTGTATTTTTCGTAAAGTCGTTCTCAGTAGTCGACTCACATTTGTCGGGAACCTTGGAGAATGGGTGAGAAGTTTCCACAGCAGTCTCCTGGCTCTCCATAATTTCTGCCTCTCCATCCATCCTCTTGATCCTCAGCTTTGCTCCATTCTGCCCAGTCACTGTACAGCTTCCTTTCTCGACCTGAAGATTCACAACAGGAGGATTACTACGAATCCTCTTATTTTCCTCAGTCAATCGCCGTATTTCTAGCTTGTCCTCCCTCGGCTCCTCCTTAAGCTGCTGGTAGTGTTGGTTTACTTTCACACACAGCTTACAGAGTACGTCTTCACAATAGCAAGTCCACGTTACCACTTGATAAAGCTTATACCGTGTATCGGAAATCTTTCCCTATGAGGATAGACTGAGGGCACTGAATCTGCACTCTCGAGAAAGGTGGAGGATTAAAAGGAATATGATTGAGGTGCATAAATGGAAGACAGGAATAAATGGAGATAAAAATAAGGTGAATTTTTTTTAGATTTTGAAAGGATATATGAAAGCATTGGTTTGATAATAGTTGTGGATGAATGGAACAAACTACCGAGTATCGTCATGGAAGCTAAAACATTGTGTAGCTTTAAAAAATAGGAAAGTTCGTGAATGGGTGTGGGTGGGTGTGATTTGAACCTGCCTTGTCTTGGGCCAGTAGGATTGCAACAGTGCTTCTTCTTTCTTACGTTCATATGGTTCCTTTTCTAAGTCCGGTTTTAATGGTAAATAAAAATTGCAATTCATATTGAGGGAACATTGCCCTTGCGCGCATGTGTGTTGCTGTATGATGAGTCGGGATTTTTAGGAACCTTAATTTCTCTCTCTCTCTCTCTCTCTCTCTCTCTCTCTCTCTCTCTCTCTCTCTCTCTCTCTTCCTCTCTCTCTTCCTTCTTCTCTCATCTCCTCTATCCTCTCTTTATCCTCTCCCTATCTATCCTCTCTCTCTCTATCCTCTATAATCTATCCTCTCCCTCTCTATATATATACTCTCTTTATCCTTTCTATCCTCTCTCTATCCTCTCTTTATCCTCTATCCTCTCTTTATCCTCTATCCTCTCTTTATCCTCTATCCTCTCTTTATCCTCTATCCTCTCTTTATCCTCTATCCTCTCTTTATCCTCTATCCTCTCTTTATCCTCTATCCTCTCTTTATCCTCTATCCTCTCTTTATCCTCTATCCTCTCTTTATCCTCTATCCTCTCTTTATCCTCTATCCTCTCTTTATCCTCTATCCTCTCTCTCTCTCCTCTCTCTCTCTCCTCTCTCTCTCTCCTCTCTCTCTCTCCTCTCTCTATCCTCTCCTCCCTCTATCCCTCTCTATCCTCTCCTCCCTCTATCCCTCTCTCTCTAACTTTATTGGCAAGCTAAGAGCTGTTACCTACATCAGCTCATTTGAAACCATATTTGTTATGAAACATACAAGTAGCCATCTGTGGGCCAGCATTTTCATTTGATCAACTGATATTATCTCGTATATCATTATGCTGTACGAATGTGTTCCAGAGTCGAGTCATCCTGGAGATAAATGATCTCAGATGAAGTGGTGTTCTGGAGAATGGTACAGCCAGAGTGAAGTTGCTGCTTACTGCCCGTCTTGTGGTATAGAAGCTTGCTTCTCGCTGTCCTTGAAGTTGTGCCAAGTGTGGTACTTTGACAGTTTTGGCCTTGTACATAACAGTAACGCCACCCACATCCCTCGTGTGTTGAAAACTCTACTGAAATGACAGATCTATCAAGGATGGGTCTAAGCGAGAGATGAGACGTCTTGCTCTGTTCTCTACTCTAATCAGGAGAGTTGTAAAGTGTTGTAAATGACCACCATGAAAATCTGTGTAGTCTGCAGAAAGGGTAACATACGAAGTCATTCCTGGATTGCATGCAATCTCTGTGGTAAATGGTCCCATGGGTCATGCAGGAGCTTTAAACCAGGGACCACTTTTTATATAAAATCAGAAAAACGTTTTTGGGTCAGTCCAAACGAGATACACCTGTGGGAGAAAATTACATCACCAATAAAATATCCTTCTTGCAAGACATGTCAGCCTGGTATGACGGCTGGGAAAATAAAATGGGTGGGTTGGACGGGGCTGTCTTGGAAGACAGTGCTCCAGAAGGTACTAGTGTTGTCCTGGAGGACAACGCATCAAATGGAGATAGTGGCCCTGATGATGAAACAGGTAAAGATACTGGTAGTGATAATGCTGGAGATGGAACAAAAGTGGATGATGCCTCAGGGAATAGCGTTGACTTATTACCTGTAAAAACTGGTGGAAGCACTGATGTCCATACAGGGGAGTTAGGTAGAGGGGAAACAAAAAATGCCCCAGCAGCGAACACAACCACAAAAAACTCCTAGGAAGCAACATTCCAGTCTGTGCAAATTCTATGCCTTGGGTATATGCAGGCATGGTATATCTGGAGAAACAGGTGGGACATGCACCTTTGACCATCCCAAAAAATGCCGCACCCACATGACAACAGGAGGGTGCAACTCCCCTTCCTGTAACTTATTTCACCCCGAAATGTCACTCATCAGTCCATGAAAGAAAATGTTACAACGCATACTGCCAGGCACATCATCTAAAGGGGACAAGAAGACACAGACCAGCTGGACTATGGGAAACAAAAGAGGGGAGCCATAACCACTCCAGAGAAGGAGGGTTTTTAGTGCCAGGAAGGAAAAAAGACTGGCAAGAAATGACAGTAATCCTACACCAACTGAAAACCCTTCTGGAGCAGAGGCACAGTCATTGGCCTCCACTCCATAACAACAGATATTAAAGCCAGCAAATAAACCCCCCTAAATTCCATCAACATAACGACATTTATCTTTGCAAACATACAGGTTCTAAAGCCGTCAACAAACAACAAAATTCCTTACATCAAGGGACTGCTCATGGATTCGAATGCAATGGTTTCAGCTTTTACAGAGACCCACATAAAGGACCATTTTGACAACGAAATATGGATCCCAGGCTATAACCTATTCAGATGCGACAGACTAAGCAGGCAACAAGGAGGGGAAGAGGTGGGGGGGGTGGCCTACATGTCAGTCGCTCATTTGCTCAGAACTACTAAACACCTCAAATGATGTAGTTGAAGTTTTGACAGTAAAGATTGAAAACCCAAACCTTGTCATTGGGGTTGTATACAAGCCTCCAGATGCAACTTCCTAGCAATTCCAGAAACAGCTTTTGAAAATTGACCACTGTCTGGAAAATCTCCCAACTCCTGCCCCGAACGTCTTGCTACTCGAAGATTTCAACTTGATACACTTGATACAGTGCTTCCTTCATTGACTGTTGTGACTCCAGTCATGAACTGTTGCTTCCTTCATTGACTGTTGTGACTCCAGTCATGAACTGTTGCTTCCTTCATTGACTGTTGTGACTCCAGTCAGTGTAGTAAATAATATTCTAGCTGAGATCACCCCAGAAGGCAGCTCGGAAGACAATTCACACACACACACAAGCTATTAAATCTCTGCACCAAATTCACTTTAAACCAGCAAAAATTAGCCTACAAGAGTAGAAAATACGCTGGACCTCATTTCACTAACAACGACGATCTGATACGTAGTATTAACCGTATCAAAGACAATACACTCAGATCACAACATAATAGAGGTACAGACATGAATGCACAAGGCTCCTGACCAGCGAAATGTGATCAGTCATGAAGGTCTTTTCCCAAAATTCAACTTCAGTAACAAAAACATACAATGGGAACAAGTCAACCATGTCCTACATGAAACAAGCTGGGAACCTTTGCCTAGAAAAAAATAACTCTGTGGCACTTGATGTCTGCCCAAGACACATTCAATTAAGAAAAGGAAAGAGAAGATGTAAACTAGAAAGAGAGAGACCCTCCCTATACAGACGAAGGCGAAGAATCCCAGAGGTGCTGAGAGGGGCCAATATACCTGAAATACGAAGGGAGGCACTAGTCAGAGAAATAGCAAATATCGAGCTTAAGCTTAAGGAATCTTACAGGAGACAAGAATCTCAGGAAGAACTAAAAGTCATAAAAGAAACTAAAAAAAAGAAATACTTTTTCTCTTATGCCAAATCTAAGGGTAAAAGAATATCCAGTATTGAACCCCTGCTTAGGCGAGATGGGACATACACAGATGACAGCAAAAAAATGATGAGATACTGAAGTCCCAATACCACTCAGTGTTCAGTGAGCTGTTCCCCAGACTGAATGAATTCTTTATGACTGAGACCCAAAATCTGGTCATCTCAAAAATCTCTGATATTATCCTAAAACCACAAGACTTTGAAAAGGCAATAAATGACATGCCCATGCACTCTGCTCCTTGCAGAAGCGCCTGCAAGAAGCCCCTGTCTCGTGCCTTCAGCATTCTATGGAGAGGGAGCATGGACACAGGGGTCATCCAACACTCACTAAAAACAACAGACATAGCCCCACTCTACAAAAGTGGCAGTAAAGATATTGCAAAGAACTACAGACCGATAACACCAACATCCCATATAAAAATCTTTGAAAGGGTTATAAGAAGCAAGATCGTCAACCACCTAGATACCCATCAGTTACACAACCCAAGGCAACATGGGTTTAGAGCAGGTCGCTCCTGCCTGTCCCAGCAACTGGACCACTATGACAAGGTTCTGGATGCTAAAGAGGATAAACAAAATGCAGATGAAGTATACACAGACTTTGCAAAAGCATTCGACAAGTGCAACCATTGTGTAATAGCGCACAAAATGCGTGATAAAGGAATAAAAGGAAAGTTGGTAGATGGATCTACAACTTCCAAATAAATAGAACACAAAGTGTAATAGTAAACAGAGTAAAGTCTGAGACAACTACAGTGAAAAGCTCTGTTCCACAAGGCACAGTACTCGCTCCCATCCTAATCCTCATCTTTATATCTGACATACACAGAGATGATTTGAATAAAGTGATGCAGTGGTCGGAGAAGCGGCAGATGTAGTTTAATATAGACAAATGCAAAGTTCTAAATGTTTGACAGGAAAATAACCATGTCACATATAAACTAATGTAGATCCTTGGCTTCATATCAAGATGTATAAATAATAGAAGTCCTCAGGTTGTTCTTCAACTCTATATATCTTTGGTTAGGCCTCATTTAGATTATGTTGCACAGTTTTGGTCACCGTATTACAGAATGGATATAAATGCACTGAAAAACGTACAGAGGAGGATGACAAAGTTGATCCCATGTATCAGAAATCTTCCCTATGTGAATATACTGAGGGCCTTGAATCTGCACTCTCTAGAAAGGCATAGAATTAGGGGGGATATCATTGAGGTTTATAAATGGAAAACAGGAATGAATAAAGGGGATGTAAATATCGTGCTAAAAATATCTAGCCTAGACAGGACTCGCAGCTATGGCTTTATGTTGGAAAAGTTCAGATTCAGGAAGGATATAGGAAAACACTGGTTTGGTAATAGAGTTGTGGATGAGTGGAACAAACTCCCGAGTACCGTCATAGAAACTAAGATGTTTTGTAGTTTTAAAAATAGGTTAGATAAATACATGAGTGGGTGTGGGAGTAGGTCAGATGTCGTGCTCCTTCCTTAAGTGAATGTGACCTGACCTGACTAGGTTGAGGCATTGGCTTAAGCCGGTAGAAAATTTGGACTTGTCTCGCATGGGCCAGTAGGCCTGCTGCAGTGTTCCTTCTTTCTTATGTTCTTATGCTCTTCATTTGCTGATGACGCCCGAATTGTATATATCCTCATGACTCACGAAATCGTAATGACACGATTGCAAACAAACCATACCACGGGTGGGGTTCGAACCCGCGTCGCTTACGCAACGGTCTGGAATTCTGAGACTCTGACCGCGGGTTCGAACCCCACTGTGGTATGGTTTGTATATGTCCTGTTTGGACTCGAAAGTTTTTGTTTGGTATACGACCTTTGTTTGGAATACGACTCGCGTGCTAGAACTTGTATGGATCAAAATGAAACGACGACTATCATTCAGCCCATGGGTCAGCAGGTCATCAGTAATTTCAAGAAACTCTACACTAAAGCACTATTCCAGAGGTGCTTTGAAGTGACCTCTGACAGAGTTAACACTGAGAGAGTTTTGGAAAGATCACTCCACTGAAGACACCGCAAGACTCAGAGGACACCAACAAAATCTTCAAATGGGCCACTCAAAACAATATGAAATTTAATGAAGAGAAATTTCAACTAATCAGATATGGAAAACTTGAGGAAATTAAAACTGTATCAGGGTACTCAACAAATTCTAACCATACAAGAGAGCGAAAATGTAATGTGAAGGACCTGGGAGTAATAATGTCAGAGGATCTCACCTTCAAAGACCACAACAATGTATCTACCACATCTGCTAGAAAAAATGACAGGATGGGTAATGAGAATCTTCAAAACTAGGTATGCCAATCCCATGATTCTCTTCAGATCGCTTGTTCTCTCTAGGCTGGAATACTGCTGCACACTAACTGCCCCCTTCAAGGCAGGCGAAATTGCTGACCTGGAGAGTGTACAAAGGACTTTCACGGCACACATAAGTACGATAAAGCACCTAAATAACTGGGAACTGTTGAAGTCTTTTGATTTGTATTCCCTGGAATGCAGTGATATGAGAAATAGCCATTGAAGATGTGGTTAGGAGAGGACAGGAAAATTACTTACATTGAGAGAATTTAACCACAAAAAGTGAGAGCGAGACTCAAATTTTGAGGGGCATGGAGATTTGAGCTGTTGACGATACTGATGAAAGACTCAGCAATACGAGAGGAAGAGGAAGATGGGAGACAAACGAAAAAAAATAAAACTGAATCGAGCTTCTAGCTCAAATTAGGTCGATATAGAAAAAAATATTGGAGCACTTGGAGAAGCAGTGTACACGCAGTCCTGTAGAGGAATGAACGAAGATGCAAAGTAAAATAAAACTATCATAGTTAATATTTAAAAAAGAGAGCTTTTCTAAGTACAGAATAGTGGGGAATGAGAACTAGATGTAATGTCAACAAATGAGATGCATCCCTAAATTGCCAGGAGGTGAAGAAAGTCCTAAGAAAAACGAGATGTAGCAAAGGAAAGAAAAAGAGCCTATTGGACATGGAAAGATGAAAAGTTAAGTAAAAATTACCACAACTGTTATTAATAAGGAAAGCTGAGAAGAGAAGAAAATAAAATTTTTGATAATGACAGTCAAAACGGCAAAATCAAAACCAAAGCTGTTACACAGCAATATTGAAAAAAAAGATAAATGTAACAATGTTAAAACAGGAATAGGAAGAATTAAAAATAACCTTGCTGTTAATTTCGGAATCCTAGAGAGCACCGAAGAATTAGAGGGGTAGACTGAGTGGAACTGCAAAAAAACTTATACGAGGAACGAATATACTAAATGAATCAAAGCAATGTGACTTGATACTGTGTATCTATGGTTTCCGATAACATGAGAAGTATCATGTGAACATCTAACCTCAGTCGGCGACAGGTCGGAGGAAGATGGGTAACTACTTAAAAAGTTGGTGAATATAGTATAAACACATGCCGGGTCACCATTTGGAGAAGACCCGGGCCGGATGTACCGGCGAACATACAACAACAATAGTATAAACATACAAGAGGACGAAATGAAGTACTGCACTACAAACAATCATCACTGGTATGTATATTCAAGAAATTGGAGAAGATAATAGAATCATGAAGGATCTGCAGTTTAGCAGACATTAAAAAGACAACATATGGTAATCAAGGTAAGAATATTTTGATTGTGGGAGACTCTCAGGTAAGATATATGGACCGTGCTTTTTGTAACAGAGATAGGAAGGTTAGACAGAGGGTGTGCCTCCCAGGAGCTGGTGTTGGTGACATAGTCAACAGGTTGGATAATATGCCGGGAATGGGAACAAGCCCATTATCTGTCTTAGTGCTGGTGGAAATGACATAGGGAAGGGCAGGAGACAGGAGCTACTGGATAAGTACAGATCAGTCATAGAAGTAGTCAGGTCTAAGGGAGGGATCCCAATCATATGTAGCATCTTGCCTAGAAAGAGAGTTGGCAATGAATGGATGTCTAGGGCAATTGGTTTAAATTGCTGGCTAGACAGGTACTGCAAGGAACTTGCAATCTCCTTCATTGATAACTGGGACAAGTTTTATGGCAAATGTGATATGTATGCAAGGGATGGGGTTCATCTCTCTCTGGGGCTGGAGTTGTTGCATTAGTCAATTCAATTGAGGGGGTCATTGATGACTTGTCTAAGACTTTAAACTGATAGATTATAGAGGTATGGGTGTTTGTGGGAAAAAATCAGGCTGCAGTATTAGGGTTGGAAACAGCAGGTATTACCAGGATACCTCAGGGATATGTTTAAAAGACAATATTCAAAATATAGTTGCTAGTAAAGGTAAAACAATTGATCAACACAGAGAGAGAGAGAGAGAGAGAGAGAGAGAGAGAGAGAGAGAGAGAGAGAGAGAGAGAGAGAGAAAAGAGGGCAACGAGTGACTAGATATCTTAAGGTTTACTATACAAATAGTAGGAGTCTACGAAATAAGATGGATGAGCTAAGATTACTTGCAAGTGCAGGTAATATAGATATTATTGCTATAACAGAGACCTGGTTCAACCTGAAATATAGAGAAATGCCTTCTGAATGCAACATACAGGGTTATAAACTATGCCACACTGATAGGGTCAACAGGAAGGGTGGTGGAGTGACGATGTATGTCAGAGATAATTTAAATTGTTGTTAAACATGATATAAGAAAAGAAACATCGGACACAGAATCTGTTTGGCTACAGTTTCTCGAGGGGCGTGAAAAAATAATTCTGGGTGTGATTTATAGGCCCCCAAACCTTGATAGGGAGTGCAGTAAGCTGCTATGGGACGAAATTCATAAGGCGTCTAGATATGAAAATGTTGTGTTAATGGGAGATTTTTAACTTTAAACAAATTGATTGGAACAATATGACAGGAAATCTTCAGTCTAGTGACTTTCTTGACACGGTTCAGGATTGCTTTTTAAAACAGTTTGTGACAGAACCAACTAGAGGAAACAATCTGCTTGACTTGGTTCTTGCCAGAAAAGAATCACTAATTAATAATCTTGAGGTTAATGATGAGCTTGGAGAAAGCAATCACAAATCACTTAGTTTTAATATATTATGGAATTACCCAGGAAACTGCAATCAAGTCTCTGTTCCAGACTTCTGCTTGGTTAATTTCATGGGACTGAGAAATTACCTAGGTGGGATAAATTGGGATGACCTGACTATGGGTCAGGTAGATGGTGTTGGTTGCCAATATGACGTTTTTCAGAGCATAGTTCTAGCTGCCCAGACAACTTTTGTACAGAGTAGGGAAATTAGATTTAACAAAAATTATCCCAAATGAATGAACAATAGATTAAAACATCTCATTGATCAAAAGAGAGGCATATTTAGGCATATCAAGAGGGGATGGGCAGTTAAGAAATCAATATATTCAATTAAAGAGAGAAATAAAAAAAGGAATAAGAAAAGGAAAAAGGGATTATGAGGCTATGGTCGTAAGGGATTAAAAGACTAACCCAAAAGGGTTCTTTCAGGTATACAGAAGTAAGATTAGGGACAAGATAGGTCCCCTTAAGAGTAACTCAGGTCAGATCACTGACAGTAATAAGGATATGTGAAATTTTCAATACTTCCTCTCAGTTTTTACTCAGAAAGATACTAGCGAAATTCCAGAAATAACAAATTATGTAGAACAGGACGATAATAAACTATGCTCGATTGGGGTAACTAGTGACATGATCCTCAGACAAATAGAGAAATTAAAACCTAACAAATCCCCAGGACCTAATGTACTGTTTGCAATGGTTTTAAAGGAATGAAAAAAGGAACTTGGCAAACCTTTGGCTAATCTTTTCAACATATCACTACAAACTGGCATAGTGCCAGACAAGTGGAAAAGGGCAAATGTAATACCTATTTACAAGGCAGGTGACAGGTCCTTAGCTTCGAACTATAGACCAATAAACCTTTCCTCCATAGTGGGAAAATTTATCGAATCAATAATTAGCGAGGCAATTCGTGGCCATCTTGAAAGGCATAAATTGATTAATGAATCTCAACACGGTTTTACTAAGGGGCGTTCCTGTCTTACGAATTTACTAACTTTTTTCACTAAGGTGTTTGAGGAGGTAGATCATGGTAATGAATATGATATTGTGTATATGGACTTCAGTAAGGCTTTTGATAGAGTTTCACATCAAAGGCACACAGAATAGGAGGAGAATTTTTTTCCTGAGTAGAGGCATGGTTGACAAATAGGCAGCAGAGTTTGCAAGTTTGCATAAATGGGGAGAAATCAGAATGGGGGCACGTCACAAGCGGTGTTCCGCAGGGGTCAGTGTTGGGACCCTTGTTGTTCACAATTTACATAAACGACATAGATGAGGGAATAAATAGCAACATAAGCAAATTTGCTGATGACACCAAAATAGGCTGTCCAATTCATTCTAATGAGGACATTAGAGCACTCCAGGATGATTTGAATAGACTCATGCAATGGTCGGTGAAATGGAAGATGGAGTTTAATATAGACAAATGCAAAGTTCTAAATGTTGGACAGGAAAATAACCATGCCACATATAAACTGAATAATGTAGATCTTAATTCTTCTGATTGCGAAAAGGGCATGTGTTAGCAATAACGCTAACAGAATCCTTGGTTTCATATCAATAAGTATAAATAACAGAAGTCCTCAGATTGTTCTTCAACTCTATATATCCTTGGTTAGGCCTCATTTAGATTATGCTGCACATTTCTGGTCACCGTATTACAGAATGGATATAAATGCACTGGAAAACGTACAAAGGAGGATGACAAAGTTGATCCCATGTATCAGAAATCTTCCCTATGAGGATAGACTGAGGACCCTGAATCTGCACTCTCTAGAAAGGCGTAGAATTAAAGGGATATGATTGAAGTGTATAAATGGAAAACAAGAATAAATAAAGGGGATGTAAATAGCGTTTTGAAAATATTCAACCAAGACAGGACTCGCAGCAATGTTTCAAGTTAGAAAAATTCAGATTCAGGAAGGATATAGGAAAGCACTGGTTTGGTAATAGAGTTGTGGATGAGTGGAACAAACTCCCGAGTACCGGCATAGAAGCTAAGACGTTGTGTAGTTTTAAAAATAGGTTAGATAAATACATGAGTGGGTGTGGGTGGGTGGGTGTGAGTTGGACCTGACTAGCTTTTGCTACTAGGTCAGATGCCGTGCTCTTTAAGTGGAAGTGACCTGACTACCTGGAGTTTACGTGGAGAGGGTTAACTGCAGGTAGTCAGGTCTAAGCTGGAGAGTGACATGGACTTGCCTCACATAAGTCAGTAGGCCTGCTGCAATGTTCTTTATTTCCTATGTTCTTATTAAATGATAAAATTCTCTTTGACAAATCTACTGCAGGTCTATAAATTACACATATGGAACATTTGGGTATCTTTATTGAGAAAACGTTTCGCCACACAGTGGCTTCATCAGTCCAATACAAAGTAGAAAGGTGTAACGAGAGTAGGAGTTTTGAGGTAATCAGTCCCTTTGCCTGGAGTCGATGTGTTCAGTCCATCAATACAAACGAATTCTTCAACACTTGTCCAACCTTTGGACGAAGACCTACTTCGACTAGTCCATATCAGGAATTGGACTGCCAATTCCTGATATGGACGAGGGCAGTTCATACTGTACTACTCGAGAGATTGATCCACAAATTAGAAGAACAGGCAGGGTAATGAGGAAAGGTTCAGGTGAGTGAGTTAAAGACTCTACTAAGCTAATTCCCTAAGGATAGACCCCGAGGCTGTAGGTCACATCAGTCAGACACAGCTAGAGAGCAGCAGCAGCAGTAAAGCTGAAGAGAATTAAAGGATTAGCGGGAGCAGCAATCAGGTAGCACCACTTGTACCATTTGTGGGAGGGAGGGAGAGAAATGAGTGAGGGAGGGAGAAGGGAAAAAGGGAGGAGAGAGCATGGGTGGCGCCAGAATATCTGTACTTGACAGAGGAAGGGGAGGGTCTTAGCAGTGGCTCTCAGGTTGAGATATATATATATATAT
>WNWK01004311.1:125000-143406 GCA_009830355.1 Cherax destructor | reverse complement strand
TTTTATTAATGGACAGTTGTTGATTAAACTTAATTTGAGTTAATATACATAAGTACGAGAATGAGAGTCGTAGCTACGAAAGTGAAGAGTCAGGATGACTTGGTCATCATTCCTTCTGTGTAGAGTGAATGAATGAACATAGCAAGTTTATTCAGGTATACACAAATACAGTTACATTGATTATCATACATAACAGCGTATGTGTAGAGAAGGAAAACCCAAAAAAAAGTCAGACAGAGTGACTTATTTCCATTGGTTAGAGTATTCTTCATACATAAGCAGGTCATCTGTAAATGATTTGCAGTACGAACGTTGGCAGGCACGTCTGTTAGACTACTATGTTCCTGAAGGTCAAGTACTGGAGGAGTGGGCAGAGTTAATATGCCTGGCTTCTCAACCTGGGGCTGCATTAGAGCAGTTGCACATTTTTGTTTTAGCTCACATTCTTCGCAGACCAATCATTGTTTATGGTGTCAAGTGTGTCAAAAGTTTTCGAGGAGAAGATCTAGGCTTTGCTAGATTTGAAGGTAAGTTTTAGATACAAGTGCTGTAGAATATTTCAGGTCAACAGTGGAATTAATTAAAGCAAAAGTCAACTAATATAATAATGTAACTGGAATGGTTCATAGTGCTGACATGATGAGTAATAAAACATACAAGCTGTGTGGAACACTACAATAAAGACATGTTGCTCATGCAATGGCTTTATCATGTAAATCATTAGCTTGAAAAACCTACACAATGACTCATCGTTATTATAGTGTTCCATATAACTTTGATCACTTATTGTCTATAATACAGTATGGCTATTGAGCTTTATAACAGATCATATATTAATAATGTTATAATGCTCAGTAGGTCTTTATTTATATTGTATTTTTTAGGTGTGTATCTTCCACTGCTTTGGGAATATTCATTTTGCTGGAAGTCACCTATTGCTCTTGGCTACACACGAGGTCACTTCTCAGCACTAGTTCCCATGGAACCTGACTCTCCTGATAATTTAGGAGCTGGTAAGTGTATAACAAAGCATTTATAGATGAAACTTTATTATTATGTGTCCTTAGTAAAATGATGTGTATGCAAATTATGAGGAGCCATGTTGAACCTGTTTCTAGAAACTACTATATCTACCTATATATATATATATATATATATATATATATATATATATATATATATATATATATATATATATATATATATATATATATATATATATATATATTTATATATATTGAAGGGATTCAGGGAAACCAGTTAATTGATTTAGTTGGACTTGAGTCCTGGAAATGGAAGTACAATGCCTGCACTTTAAAGGAGGGGTCTTAGATAGTGACAGCTGGGAGGGACTTTTCTCAGCTGTCGTATCTGAGCTCCTCTGCAAAGACAGTGATTATGTATGAGTGTGGTGAAAGTGTTGAATGATGATGAAAGCTTTTCTTTTTGGGGATTTTTTTTTTTTGGGTCACCCTGCCTCGGTGGGAGACGGCCGACTTGTTGAAAAAAAAAAAATATATATATATATATATATATATATATATATATATATATTTATTGCATTTATGGATTTAGAAAAGGCATATGATAGAGTGGATAGGGGAGCAATGTGGCAAATGTTGCAAGTGTATGGAACAGGTAGTAAGTTACTGAAGGCTGTAAAGAGTTTTATGAGGATAGTGAGGCTCAGGTTAGGGTGTGTAGGAGAGAGGAGATTACTTCCCGGTAAAAGTAGGTCTTAGACAGGGATGTGTAATGTCACCATGGTTGTTTAATATATTTATAGATGGGGTTGTAAAAGAAGTAAATGCTAGGGTGTTGGGGAGAGGGGTGGGATTAAATTATGGAGAATTAAATGCAAATGGGAGTTGACACAGTTACTTTTTGCTGATGATACTGTGCTTATGGGAGATTCTAAAGAAAAGTTGCAAAGGTTAGTGGACGAGTTTGGGAGAGTGTGTAAAGGTAGAAAGTTAAAAGTGAACATAGATAAGAGTAAGGTGATGAGGGTATCAAACGATTTAAATAAAGAAAAATTGGATATCACATTGGAGAGAGGGATTATGGAAGAAGTAAATGTTTTCAGATATTTGGGAGTTGACGTGTCAGCGGATGGGTTTATGAAGGATGAGGTTAACCATAGAATTGATGAAGGAAAAAGGTGAGTGGTGCATTGAGGTATCTGTGGAGACAAAAAACGTTATCCATGGAGGCAAAGAAGGGAATGTACGAAAGTATAGTGGTACCAACACTCTTATATGGGTGTGAAGCATGGGTTGCAAATGCTGCAGCGAGGAGGAGGCTGGAGGCAGTGGAGATGTCCTGTCTAAGGGCAATGTGTGGTGTAAATATTATGCAGAAAATTCGGAATGTGGAAATTAGGAGAAGGTGTGGAGTTACTAAAAGTATTTGTCAGAGGGCTGAAGAGGGGTTGTTGAGGTGGTTTGGTCATTTAGAGAGAATGGATCAAAGTAGAATGACTTGGAGAGCGTATAAATCTGTAGGGGAAGGAAGGCGGGGTAGTGGTCATCCTAGAAAAGGTTGGAGGGAAGGGGTAAAGGAGGTTTTGTGGGCGAGGGGCTTGGACTTCCAGCAAGCATGTGTGAGCGTGTTAGATAGGAGTGAATGGAGACGAATGGTTTTTGGGACATGACGATCTGTTGGAGTGTGAGCAGGGTAACATTTTGTGAAGGGATTCAGGGAAACCAGTTAATTGATTTAGTTGGACTTGAGTCTTGGAAATGGGAAGTACAATGCCTGCACTTTAAAGGAGGGGTCTGAGATAGTGACAGCTGGGAGGGACTTTTCTCAGCTGTCGTATCTGAGCTCCTCTGCAAAGACAGTGATTATGTATGAGTGTGGTGAAAGTGTTGAATGATGATGAAAGTATTTTCTTTTTGGGGATTTTCTTTCTTTTTGGGTCACCCTGCCTCGGTGGGAGACGGCCGACTTGTTGAAAAAAAAAAATATGTATATATACTGGGTCATTGTTTTACTGCTTGGTGGCTAAAGTAATCTTCTCTGTTGAACATTATCTGCACATTTGATGGGAAGTGGGTGGGAATGGATAACTTGCAGATGGCAAGATGGTATTTTAACAGGATAAAGAGAGAGGAAGTGGGAATCAAACAAGATTATTTTTGGGAGCAAGTACGTATTGTATATATTTAATCAGATAACTCCTCATGATGAAGAAAAAAAGGTGAGTGGTGCTTTGAGGTATCTGTGGAGACAAAAAATGTTATCCATGAAGGCAAAGAAGGGAATGTACAAGAGTATAGTGGTACCAACACTTATATGGGTGTGAAGAATGGATTGCAAATGCTGCATCAAGGAGGAGGCTAGAAGCAGTGATGTCGTGTCTAAGGGCAATGTGTGGTGTAAATATTATGCAGAGAATTTGTAGTGTGGAAATTGGGAAGAGGTGTAGATTTACTAAAAGTATTAGTCAGAGGGCTGAAGAGGGGTTGTTGAGGTGGTTTGGTCATTTAGAGAGGATGGTACAAAGTAGAATGACTTGGAGAGCGTATAAATCTGTAGGGAGGAAGGCAGTGTAGGGGTCGTCCTAGGAAAGTTGGAGGGAGGGGTAAAGGAGGTTTTGTGTGTGAGGGGCTTGGACTTTCAGCAAGTGCGTGGGCGTGTTAGATAGGGTGAATAAAGACGAATGGTTTTTGGGACCTGACGAGCTGTTGGAGTGTGAGCAGGGTAATATTTTGTGAAGTGATTTAGGGAAACCGGTTAGCCGGACTTAACTCCTGGAGGTGGGAAGTGCAATGCTTGCACTTTAAAGGAGGGGTTTGGGATATTGGTTGTTTGGAGGGACATCTAAACTGTCGTATCTGAGCGCCTCTGCAAAGACAGTGATTATGTGTGAATGATGGTGAAAGAATTCTGTTCCACTTCTCCATGGAGAGAAGAAATAAGAACAAGAACTAGTAAGAAAATAGAAGAAAACCCAGAGGGGTGTGTATATATATGCTTGTACATGTGTAGCGTGACCTAAGAGTAAGTAGAAGTAGCAAGATGTACCTGAAATCTTGCATGTTTATGAGACAGAAAATAGACACCAGCAATCCTACCATCATGTAAAACAATTTCAGACTTTCATTTTACACTCACTTGGCAGGACGGTAGTACCTCCCTGGGTGGTTGCTGTCTACCATCCTACTACCTAGGATCTTCAGAAGTAACTGTGTCAATTCCCATTTTGTATTTGATTCTCAATAATTTAATCCCACCCTAGCATTTACTTTTTTTACAACGCCATCTATAAATATGTTAAACAACTACGGTGACATTACACATCCCTGTCTAAGTCCTTCTTTTACTGGAAAGTAATCTCCCTCTCTTCTACACACCCTAACTTGAACCTCACTATTCTCATAAAAACTCTTTACAGCATTTAGTAACTTACTACCTATTCCATACACTTGTAACATCTGCCACATTGCTTCCCTATCCACCCTATCATATTCCTTTTCTAAATCTATGAATGCAGCAAAAACGTCCCTACTTTTATCTAAATATTGTTCACTTCAATGCAAACACTTGGTCTACACACCCCTAACTATTCTAAAGCCTCCTTGTTCATCTGCTGCTCTCTGTCTTACCTTTAATTCTTTCAGTAATAACCCTACCATATGCTTTACCTGGTATACTCAGTAAACTTCTTCTTTAAACAAACCGGCCGTATCCCACCAAGGCAGGGTGGCCCAAAAGGGAAAACAAAAGTTTCTCCTTTTAAATTTAGTAATATATATATAGGAGAAGGGGTTACTAGCCCCTTGCTCCCTGCATTTTAGTCACCTCTTAATACACGCATGGCTTACAGAGAAAGAATTCTGTTCCATTTTCCCATGGAGATAAAGCAGAAATAAACAAGAACAAGAACTAGTAAGAAAACATAAGAAAACCCAGAGGGGGTATGTATGTATATATAATATGCTTGTTTATGAGACAGAAAGAAGACATCAGCAATCCTTCCATCATGTAAAACAATTACAGGCTTCCATTTCACATTCATTTGGCAGGACAGTAGTACCTCCCTGGGAGGCTGCTGTCTACCAACCTACTACCTAGTACTCAGTAAACTTCTTTTAACAAACCGACCGTATCCCACTGAAGCAGGGTCTACCTGGAGTCTACCTGGAGAGAATTCCAGGGGTCAACGCCCCCGCGGCCCGGTCTGTGACCAGGCCTCTTGTTGGACCAGAGCCTGATCAACCAGGCTGTTACTGCTGGCCGCACGCAGTCCAACGTACGAACCACAGCCCGGCTGATCAGGTACCGACTTGAGGTGCCTGTCCAGTGCCTGCTTGAAGACAGCCAGGGGCTTGTTGGTAATCCCCCTGATGTATGCTGGGAGGCAGTTGAACAATCTTGGGCCCCTCACACTTATTGTGTTGTCCCTCAACGTGCTAGTGGCACCCCTGCTCTTCATTGGGGGGATGTTACATCGCCTGCCGAGTCTTTTGCTTTCGTACGGAGTGATTTTTGTGTGCAAGTTTGGTACTAAGCCCTCGAGAATTTTCCATGTGTATATAATAATGTATCTCTCCCGCCTGCGTTCTAGAGAGTACAGGTTTAGGAACTTCAAGCGTTCCCAGTAGTTGAGGTGGTTTATCGCACTTATGCGTGCGGTGAAGGTTCTCTGCACATTTTCAAGGTCAGCAATTTCACCCGCCTTGAAAGGTGCAGTTAGTGTGCAGCAATATTCCAGCCTAGATAGAACAAGCGATCTGTAAAGTGTCAACATGGGCTTGGCATCCCTGGTTTTGAAGGTTCTCATTATCCATCCTGTCATTTTTCGAGCAGATGCAATTGCTACATTGTTATGGTCCTTGAAGGTGAGATCCTCTGACATGATCACTCCCAGGTCTTTGACATTAGTTTTCGCTCTATTGTGTGGTTGGAATTAGTTTTGTACTCCGATGAGATTTTAATTTCTTCACGTTTTCCGTATCTGAGTAATTGAAATTTCTCATCATTGAACTTCATATTGTTTTCTGCAGCCCATTTAAAGATTTGGTTTATGTCTGCTTGGAGTCTTGCAGTGTCTTCAACGGTGGACACTGTCATACAGATTCGGGTGTCATCTGCAAAGGAAGACACAGTACTGTGGCTTATATCCCTGTCAATGTCTGATATGAGGATGAGGAATAGGATGGGAGCAAGTACTGTGCCTTGTGGAACAGAGCTTTTCACAGTAGCTGCCTCAGACTTTACTCTGTTGACTACTACTCTTTGTGTTCTACGTGTTAGGAAATTATAAATCCATCTACCAACTTTTCCTGTTATTCCTTTATCACGCATTTTGTGTGCTATTACACCATGGTCACACTTGTCAAAGGCTTTTGCAAAATCTGTGTATATAACATCTGCATTCTGTTTATCTTCTAGAGCATCCAGGACCTTGTCGTAGTGGTCCAGTAGTTGGGACAGACAGGAGCGGCCTGCTCTAAACCCATGCTGTCCTGGGTTGTGCAATTGATGGGTATCAAGATGGGTGGCGATCTTGCTTCTTAGAACCCTTTCAAAGATTTTTATGATATGGGACGTTAGCGCAATTGGTCTGTAGTTCTTTGCTATTGCTTTACTGCCCCCTTTGTGGAGCAGGGCTATGTCTGTTGTTTTTAGTAGCTGCGGGACGATCCCAGTGTCCATGCTCCCTCTCCATAGGATGTTAAAAGCATGTGATAGGGGCTTCTTGCAGTTCTTGATGAACACGGAGTTCCATGAGTCTGGGCCTGGAGCGGAGTGCATGGGCATGTCATTTATTGCCTTTTCAAAGTCATTTGGCGTAGTGATGATGTCAGAAAGGCATGCGTCTGTCAAGTTCTGTGGCACTCTCATGAAAAAATCATTTAGGTTTTCGATTTTCAGTCTGGTTAGTGGCTCGCTAAAGACTGAGTCATACTGGGATTTAAGTAACTCACTCATTTCCTTGCTGTCATCTGTGTAGGACCCATCCGGTTTAAGTAGGGGCCCAATACTGGTTGTTGTTCTCGACTTTGATTTTGCATAGGAAAAGAAATACTTAGGGTTTCTTTCAATTTCATTTATGGCTCTTAGTTCTTCCCGTGTCTCTTGATTCCTATAAGATTCCTTTAGTTTTAATTCGATTTTTGCTATTTCTCTGACTAGTGTCTCCCTACGTATTTCAGAGATATTGGCCTCCTGTAGCCGCTCCGTTATTCTGTGCCTTCGCCTGTATAGGGAGCGCCTCTCTCTTTCTAGTTTGCATCTTCTCCTTTTCCTTAAGGGAATTTGCCTTGAGCAAACCTCAAGTACCACAGAGTTAATTTGTTCAAGACATAGGTTGGGATCCGTGATGCTTAGGCAATCTTCCCAGTTTATATCATTTAGGACTTGGTTTACTTGGTCCCACCTTATGTTTTTGTTATTGAAGTTGAATTTGGAGAAAGCTCCTCACGGCTGATCACATTTTGTTGATCTGGAGCTCCCAGCATGCATGTCTGGACCTCTATTATGTTGTGATCTGAGTATATTGTTTTTGATATGATGACATTTCGTATCAGATCATCATTGTTGGTGAAGATGAGGTCTAGCGTATTCTCTAATCTTGTGGGCTCTACTATTTGCTGGTTTAAGGTGAACTTGGTGCAGAGATTTAAAAGTTCATGCATGTGTGAATTTTCATCTGAACTGCCTCCTGGTGTTATCTCTGCTACCACATTGTTTGCAATGTTCCTCCATTTTAGGTGCCTGAGGTTGAAATCCCCCAGTAGCAAGATGTTGGGGGCAGGAGCTGGAAGATTTTCCAGACAGTGGTCAATTTTCAGAAGCTGTTCCTGGAATTGTTGGGACGTTGCATCCGGGGGCTTGTAGACAACCACGATGACCAGGTTTTGATTTTCGACCTTTATTGCTAATACTTCAACTACATCATTTGAGGCATTTAGTAGTTCTGAACATATAAGTGACTCTGTGATATACAGGCCAACCTCCCCTTTTTGCCTATTCACTCTGTCACACCTGTATAGGTTGTAGCCCGGGATCCATATTTCATTGTCCAAGTGATCTCTTATGTGGGTCTCTGTGAAAGCCGCAAACATGGCATTTGACTCTGTAAGCAGTCCACTAATGTAAGGTACCTTGTTGTTTGTTGCTGGCTTTAGACCCTGTATATTAGCAAAGATGAATGTAGTTGGATTGGTGGTATTGGTGGTATGGGGGGTCTTTTTTTCCTGGCTCTAATAACTGTTGTAATGGAGTGGAGGCCACTGACTGTGATTCCACTCCAGAAATGATTGCAGTTGGTGTACAATTTCTGTCATTTCCTGCCAGCTTTTTTCCTTCCTGGCACTAAAAACCTCTCTCTCCGGAGTGGCTGTGGCTACCTGATTTTGCCATGGTCTGGATGTTCTGTGTCGCCTCGTACCCTTTAGGTGGTATGCCTGGCAATATAAGTTATAGCACTGTCTTTCCTGAATTGATGTGTGGCACATTTCAGGGTGGAAAAACTTACAGGACGGGAGGTTGCATTTGCCTGTTTTCATATGGGAACGGCATTTTCTGGGGTGATCATAATTACATGTCCCATCTGATTTCCCAGATTTTCCATGCCTGCAGATACCAAGTGCATAATATTCACATAGGCCTGGTTTCCGTTTGCCCTGGTTTTTAGTGACTGTGTTCCCCATTGGTGGGTGTGTTCCTGTCTCATGTCTGTCTTCGTTACTATTGCTAACAATGGAGCCTTCAACTGTTTCCGGTAATTTATCTTCATTATTTCCCTGGGCATCCCCTTATTTACTATCTACCGTGGTATTGCTAGTTTGTACCACTGTTTTGTGTGTGTCCTTGTCTACACCTGTTTCCCCATCATTTATTTCACTAGAGCTACTGTCCCTCTTCAGGTCACCATCATTTATTTCCCCATTCTTAAATATATTGGGTATCATTTCAACATCTGTACCGGGGGCGGTAGCATCATCTGGCCCTGATTTTTTACTGGCCTGAAAAGAAAAACGAAAGTTTCTCATTTTAAATTTAGTAATATATGCAGGAGAAGGGGGTTACTAGCCCTTTGCTCCCGGCATTTTAGTCGCCTCTTACGACACACATGGCTTACGGAGTAAGTATTCTGTTCCACTTCCCCATGGAGATCAGTAAACTTCTTCTTTAAACAAATCGACCGTCTCCCACCGAGGCAGGGTGGCCAAAGAGAAAAACAAAAGTTTCTCCCTTTAACTTTAGTAATGTATTACAGGAGAAGGGGTTACTAACCCCTTGCTCCCGGCATTTTAGTCGCCTCTTATGACACACATGGCTTACGGAGGAAGTATTCTGTTCCACTTCCCCATGGAGATCAGTAAACTTATTTCCCTATAATTTTTACACTCTTTTGTCCCCCTTCACTTTATATAAAAGAACTATACATGCTCTCTGCCAATTCCTAGGTATATTTCCCTCTTTCATACATTTATTGAACAAAAGTACTGTACCATATTCTTATAGTATTTTATTTCTTCTGGCAAGTTATATATGTAAATTAAAAACATTATTTGAGCTAGCAACCATACTTGTTGCACCCTGTTGGTTACATTTCATGAGAAAACTATCAGTAATATTTTTAACCCTTAAATTGTAAGTCTTACTGGTTGACTTAATGCAACATGTAGTAACACTCTTGTTTACACAACCCTGGAAAGCATGAATTAAGCAACAAATAGTAATTGAAAAAGTGCACCCAAAAACTAATTTGCTTGGAAGAGGGCACCGAGTGTGTGCACTCAGTGCCCTTTTCCAAGCAAATTAATATACGTAGTAGTGTATTACTGAAAATTTGCAAATTAGTATATGACTAACAATTTGAATGTCCACTGAGTAGGACATTTCCTCTATGTGACAGATGGTCCTATGAATGAGTCTTGTTTCTGGGGATGGCCAAGCATCACTCTTGGTTGTCATCCCACCCACGCTGCTGACAGTTTCGGTCTGGAAGTGTCATGTGTGTAGTGCCTCTTGTGTTTATTGAACAATTTTGGATACAGTGGAACCCTGGTTTTTGTCCGGTCTGGATATTGTACAATTTGGATTTCGACCACTTTTTTCGGCAAATTTTTACCCCGGGTTTTGTACATCCGCTCGAAAATCGTCCGTACCACGCGTCTGCCTGGGCCGCTCATACGTTTGTGATACTAATATGTAATAATAATCACTCTTGGGCACAGTAAATGTCTTATTTTAGGTTAATATAGACAGTTTTATTAATCCATCTATGATATTTTCTTCAAAATTATATAAACATGTTACATAGCATATAAACATGCCTTTGTTACTCGTTCACTAAGAGTGTCCTTCTAGTCTTAACGCCATAGTAATAATACTAATATGTAATAATAATCACTCTTGGGCACATTAACCCTTTCAGGGTTTTTTGACGTACTAGTACGTCTTACGCACCAGAGTTGGTGACGTACTAGTACACACAAATTCTAGCGCCCTCAAATCAAACTGGAAAAGGCTGGTAGGCCTAAATGTGAGAAAATTGATTTGTGTGGTCAGTATGCGCAGTAGGAAAAAAATCGGGGACCCAGTGGTGCATTGTGGGAACGCCATTTTAGTATGCCTTGTTCACCATGTCTAGGCTAAGAAACTCCTCGGCTAATTAGAACTTGTTTCCAAGTGACAGTTCAAACACAGATGGAAGTGTCAGTGAAGAGGAATTTCATGGTTTTGAGGAGTTTGTGACCAAAAGCAATGTCCAGGAAACCAGAAGGAAGGAAGAAAGGAAGGTAGGAAGGAAGAGAGGAGAGGAAGGAAGGTAGGAAGGAAGGAAGGAAGTAGGGAGGGAAGGTAGATAGGAAGGAAGAGATGAGAGGAAGGAAGAAGTAAAGAGGGAAGAGATGAGAGGAAGGAAGAAGTAAGGAAGGAAGGAAGGAAGGAGGGAAGGTAGGTAGGAAGGAAGAGATGAGAGGAAGGAAGGAGGGAAGGTAGGTAGGAAGGAAGAGATGAGAGGAAGGAAGGAGGGAAGGGAGGTAGGAAGGAAGAGATGAGAGGAAGGAAGGAGGGAAGGTAGGTAGGAAGGAGGGAAGGTAGGTAGGAAGGAAGGAAAGAAGGAAGGTAGGTTGGTGGGGAGTAAGGGATGTGTTGTGGAAGGCAGTGAGGGTTAGTGAGTGAGTGGTATGATGCATCTTTGTGACAAGACACACATTTATGAGACATATTTATGACATATTTATGAGACAGCATATTTATGAGTCCACCCACCCCCAAACAACTACATACAAGCTTTCTTCTTTTTGATTCGCCGGTACTCTCCCTGCCCGGGCCTTTTCCAAGTGGTGGCCCGGCCTTGGCTCCCTTTCTCGGGAGTATCTCAGACTAATGCTGAAACTCGTGCAGTTCTAGGAACATGTCCGGTGACTCTATATGTGTATATATATGATAGAAAAATACATAGTAATAAACAACATTTTTTATTGTTGGTTTGTGTTAACATGTTTTGTAAACAATATAATGACAGCAAAGTTTGTGCGGTTATTGTATATTATACAATGAGTGAATATATACCAAATAGTCTTTATATTGGTCTCACTGGCCATAAAAGTTACTTGAAAAAAAAAAAAAAAAAAAAAATAACTATTACCAGGTGACAGGCAGTCGGCTATGTTGCTGTAAGCAGTTCAATTTCTGTTAACTTTACGTCTCCATATCTCGGTAAGTATTGATCGAAAAAAATTTTTTTTGGCCACAACCGCCCAGGGAGGTACTACCGTCCTGCTAAGTGAGTGTAAAACGAAAGCCTGTAATTGTTTTACATGATGGTAGGATTGTTGGTGTCTTTTTTCTGTCTCATAAACATGCAAGATTTCAGGTACATCTTGCTACTTCTACTTACACTTAGGTCACGCTACACATGTACAAGTATATATATACACACCCCTCTGGGTTTTCTTCTATTTCTTACTAGTTCTTGTTCTTATTTCCTCCATGGGGAAGTGGAACAGAATTTTTCCTCCGTAAGCCATGTGTGTCGTAAGAGGCGACTAAAATGCCGGGAGCAAGGGGCTAGTAACCCCTTCTCCTGTATATATTACTAAATGTAAAAGGAGAAACTTTTGTTTTTCCTTTTGGGCCATCCTGCCTCGGTGGGAAACGGCCGACGTGTTGAAAGAAAGAAAGAATACTTGAGGTAACGAGGTTCTGACCAGAGCTTTGGTAAGATGGGTAAGGAAGAAGGATGGAAACACGGGAAAGGGTTGGGGGGAGGGGGTTACAAAGGTAAGTGACCTAACCACTTTGGCGCAATTTAATAAGTGTGTGTGTATGTAGTGTTATTCGTGAGTTCATTACTTTCATGAAATATGTATGCCTCCTGTCCATCAGTTGCACACAGTTCTACAGCTGTATACCAGCATGCCACTGAGTTGGAAGAATGCATACTGTTAGCAATTCACTTTTTTTTTTTGGCGCAAGAGGTCGGATGTAAGGCTGCTGCAGCAGATGGTAGTTGCAGGGCATTTGATGGTGTTTGGTAGCTAGGTCGGAGTTGGCTGTGCCTCCTAATGACCTCACTTGTGAGCTCTCCCCAGCCTGACCTCAGGGTGGTCTTTTGCCGTGTTAGACTGTTTTTGTGTTTTGTACTTTATAAAATCTGGTCTGAATGAAATATTATAATAAAGGTTTCATTGCAGTCTTTTTCTAACCAGAGACAAGCACATCTCACACTCTTCCCTTATCTGGTATATACCTTATCACTTCCCTTACCCAGCCATTATATGAACCTTATGGACTTAGTACTTCCCCATAAATATTACTACAATCTCCTCCTCCCTCCTCCTCTTCCCTCCTCCTCCCTCTTCTTCTTCCTCCTCCTCCTCTTCTTCCTCTTCCTCCTCCCTCCTCCTCCATACTACCACCATCTGCTTCCATCCAACATAATGACCCCAGAATAGGCAACATTTTCCAGCCCTCATTCAGTAACTGTCTTGCCAGAAATGTGCAGATACTAAGCTGTAAATGACCCTCTAAGTTGTAGTATCCCCACCCCTCCTTCACCCCCTCCCTATAATAATAATACAGTAATAATTTTCTATCATAGTTAGTTATTTGTGCTGACCATGAAACTAATGATTATTCATTAATAATTATCTTTTTGAATGTGTACAAACAAAATTATAAATTATATTCATGTGCATGTTTTGCCATCTTCAGGTGCAATCTTAGATGCTGGTGAGCCCCAGGTGGTGTTCCTTCCTCTGATGACTCACGATGCCAAGCTGCTGCCTGTACATTTTCTCACACAAGCTGAGGTAAGTCTGTGCACCTGAGTTAATGTTTCTTTAAGTCCAGTGAGTGTGTTGGATGTAATGCATAGTGAGTGTGTTGGATGTAATGCATAGTGAGCGTGTTGGATATAATGCATAGTGAGTGTGTTGGATGTAATGCATAGTGAGTGTGTTGGATGTAATGCATAGTGAGCGTGTTGGATGTAATGCATAGTGAGAGTGTTGGATGTAATGCATAGTGAGTGTGTTGGATGCAATGCATAGTGAGTGTGTTGGATGTAATGCATAGTGAGTGTTGGATGTATGCATAGTGAGAGTGTTGATGTAATGCATAGTGAGAGTGTTGGATGTAATGCATAGTGAGAGTGTTGGATGTAATGCATAGTAGAGTGTTGGATGTAATGCATAGTGAGAGTGTTGGATGTAATGCATAGTGAGATGTTGGATGAATGCATAGTGAGTTGTTGATGTAATGCATAGTGAGTGTTTGATGTAATGCATAGTAGAGTGTTGGATGTAATGCATAGTGAGTGTTGGATGTAATGCAGTGAGTTGAGATGCTGGATGTAATGCATAGTGAGGTGTTGGATGTAATGCATAGTGAGGTGTTGGATGTAATGCATAGTGAGATGTTGGATGAATGCATAGTGAGTGTGTTGGATGTAATGCATAGTGAGAGTGTTGGATGTAATGCATAGTGAGTGTGTTGGATGTAATGCATAGTGAGTGTGTTGGATGTAATGCATAGTGAGAGTGTTGGATGTAATGCATAGTGAGAGTGTTGGATGTAATGCATAGTGAGTGTTGGATGTAATGCATAGTGAGGTGTTGGATGTAATGCATATGTGTTGAGAGTAGTGGTGTTGATGTAATGCATAGTGAGAGTGTTGGATGTAATGCATAGTGAGGTGTTGGATGTAATGCATAGTGAGGTGTTGGATGTAATGCAGTGAGAGTGTTGGATGTAATGCATAGTGAGGTGTTGGATGTAATGCATAGTGAGTGTGTTGGATGTAATGCATAGTGAGTGTGTTGGATGATATATGCATATTTTAAAGAGGTGTTGGATGTAATGCTATAGTGGAGTATTGGATGTAATGCATAGTGAGGTGTTGGATGTAATGCATAGTGAGAGTGTTGGATGTAATGCATAGTGAGAGTGTTGGATGTAATGCATAGTGAGAGTGTTGGATGTAATGCATAGTGAGAGTGTTGGATGTAATGCATAGTGAGAGTGTTGGATGTAATGCATAGTGAGAGTGTTGGATGTAATGCATAGTGAGAGTGTTGGATGTAATGCATAGTGAGAGTGTTGGATGTAATGCATAGTGAGTATGTTGGATGTAATGCATAGTGAGTGTTGGATGCAATGCATAGTGAGTGTGTTGGATGTAATGCATAGTGAGAGTGTTGGATGTAATGCATAGTGAGAGTGTTGGATGTAATGCATAGTGAGAGTGTTGGATGTAATGCATAGTGAGAGTGTTGGATGTAATGCATAGTGAGAGTGTTGGATGTAATGCATAGTGAGAGTGTTGGATGTAATGCATAGTGAGAGTGTTGGATGTAATGCATAGTGAGAGTGTTGGATGTAATGCATAGTGAGTGTTGGATGTAATGCATAGTGAGGTGTTGGATGTAATGCATAGTGAGGTGTTGGATGTAATGCATAGTGAGAGTGTTGGATGTAATGCATAGTGAGAGTGTTGGATGTAATGCATAGTGGGGAAGTGTGTTGGATGTAATGCATAGTGAGTGTTGGATGTAATGCATAGTGAGGTGTTGGATGTAATGCATAGTGAGTGTATGTTGGATGTAATGCATAGTGAGTGTTGATGTAATGCATAGTGAGAGTGTTGGATGTAATGCATAGTGAGAGTGTTGGATGTAATGCATAGTGAGTGTTGGATGTAATGCATAGTGAGTGTTGGATGTAATGCATAGTGAGAGTGTTAGATGTAATGCATAGTGAGAGTGTTGGATGTAATGCATAGTGAGAGTGTTGGATGTAATGCATAGTGAGGTGTTGGATGTAATGCATAGTGAGTTTGGATGTAATGCATAGTGAGAGTGTTGGATGTACAATGATGTGAGAAGTGATTGGATGTATGCATAGTGAGAGTGTTGGATGTAATGCATAGTGAAGTGTGTTGGATGTAATGCATAGTGAGGTGTTGGATGTAATGCATAGTGAGAGTGTTGGATGTAATGCATAGTGAGAGTGTTGGATGTAATGCATAGTGAGGTGTTGGATGTAATGCATAGTGAGTGTTGGATGTAATGCATAGTGATTGATGTAATGATAGTAGGTGTTGGATGTAATGCATAGTGAGAGTGTTGGATGTAATGCATAGTGAGTGTGTTGGATGTAATGCATAGTAGAGTGTTTGAGATGTGAATGCATAGTGAGTGTTTGGATGTAATGCATAGTGAGGTGTTGGATGTAATGCATAGTGAGAGTGTGTTGATGTAATGCATAGTGAGAGTGTTGGATGTAATGCATAGTGAGAGTGTTGGATGTAATGCATAGTGAGAGTGTTGGATGTAATGCATAGTGAGAGTGTTGGATGTAATGCATAGTGAGAGTGTTGGATGTAATGCATAGTGAGAGTGTTGGATGAAATGCATAGTGAGAGTGTTGGATGTAATGCATAGTGAAGTGTTGGATGTAATGCATAGTGAGAGTGTTGGATGTATGCATAGTGTGTTGGATGTAATGCATAGTGAGAGTGTTGGATGTAATGCATAGTGAGAGTGTTGGATGTAATGCATAGTGAGAGTGTTGGATGTAATGCATAGTGAGTATGTTGGATGCAATGCATAGTGAGTGTGTTGGATGTAATGCATAGTGAGTATGTTGGATGTAATGCATAGTGAGAGTGTTGGATGTAATGCATAGTGAGAGTGTTGGATGTAATGCATAGTGAGAGTGTTGGATGTAATGCATAGTGAGAGTTTTGGATGTAATGCATAGTGAGTGTAATGACCACCAGCATAGAGTACACTCTCCACAGGGTGTTTTGATGCTCACATACCTGGAGTACACTCTCCACAGGGTGTTTTGATGCTCACATACCTGGAGTACACTCTCCACAATGTGTGTTGTTGCACACCCACCTATACCTAGAGAAGGTTTCGGGGGTCAATGCCCCCGTGGCCCAGTCTGTGACCAGGCCTCATGGTGGATAAGGGCCTGATCAACCAGGTTGTTACTGTTGGCCGCACGCAACCCGATGTACGAACCACAGCCCGGCTGGTCAGGTACTGACTTTAGGTGCCTGTCCAGCGCCTTCTTGAAGACAGCCAGGGGTTTTGCTGGTAATCCCCCTTATGAATGCTGGGAGGCAGTTGAACAGTCTTGGGCCCCTGACACTTATTGTGTTGTCTCTTATCGTGCTATTGGCGCCCCTGCTTTTCATTGGGGGGATGTTGTATCATCTACTGAGTCTTTTGCTTTCATTGGGAGTGATTTTCGTGTGCAAGTTTGGTATTAATCCTTCTTGGATTTTCCAAGTGTATATAATCATGTGTCTCTCCCGCCAGCGTTCTAGGAAATACAGGTTGAGGAACTTTAAGCGTTCCCAGTAATTGAGGTGTTTTATTGCACTTATGTGTGCCATGAAGATTCTTTGTACATTTTCTAGGTCAGCAATTTCACCTGCCTTGAAAGGTGCTGTTAGTGTGCAGCAATATTCCAACCTAGATAGAACAAGCGACCTGAAGAGTGTCATCATGGGCTTGGCATCCCTAGTTTTGAAGGTTCTCATTATCCATCCTGTCATTTTTCTAGCACGTGCGATTGATACAATGTTGTGTTCTTTTGAAGGTAAGATCCTCTGACATTATCACTCGCAGGTCTTTTACATTAGTTTTTTGCTCTATTGTGTAGTTGAAATTTGTTTTAAACTCTGATACAGTTTTAATTTCCTCATGTTTCCCATATTTTAGTAATCGAAATTTCTCATCATTGAATGTCATATTGTTTTCTGCGGCCCATTTAAAGATTTGGTTGATGTCCGGCTGGAATCTTGCAGTGTCTTCAGTGGAGGACACTGTCATGCAAATTCAGGTGTAATCTGCAAAGGAAGACACAGTGCTGTGGCTTACATCCCTGTCTATGTCAGATATGAGGTTGAAGAATAGGATGGGAGCGAGTACTGTCCTTGTGGAACAGAGCTTTTCACCATAGCCGCCTCAGACTTTACTCTGTTTACTACTACTCTTTGTGTTCTCTTTGTTAGGAAATTATAGATCCATCTACCAACTTTTTCTGTTAATCTTTATCATGCATTTTGTGCGCTATTACACCATGGTCACTTGTCAAAGGCTTTTGCAAAGTCTGTGTATATAACATCTGCACTTTGTTTGTCTTCCAGAACATCCTGGACCTTGTCATAGTTGTCCAGTAGTTGGGACAGGCAGGAGCAACCTGCTCTAAACCCATGTTGCCCTGGGTTGTGTAACTGATGGGTATCTAGATGGGTGGCGATCTTGCTTCTTAGAAACCTTTCAAAGATTTTTGTGATATGGGATGTTAGCACTGTCGGTCTGAAGTTCTTTGCTATTGCTTTATTGCCTCCTTTGTGGAGTGGGGCTATGTCTGTTGTTTTTAGCAACTGTGGGACGACCCTTGTGCCCATACTTCCTCTCCATAGGATGTTAAAAGCAGTTCTTGATGAACACTGAGTTCCATGAGTCTGGACCTGGGGCAGAGTGCATGGGCATGTCATTTATCGCCTTTTCGAAGTCATTTGGTGTCAGGATAGTATCAAATAGGTTTGAATCTACCAAATTCTGTGTCTTGCTCATAAAAAATTAATTTAGGTCTTCGAGTCTTAGTCTGGTTAGTGGCTCACTAAAAACTGAATCACATTTGGACTTGAGTAGCTCACTCATTTCTTTGCCGTCATCTGTGTAGGACCCATATCGTCTAAGTAGGAGCCCAATACTGGATGTTGTTCTTGACTTTGATTTGGCATAAGAAAAGAAATATTTTGGGTTTCTTTTAATTTCATTTATGGCTTTTACTTCTTCCCGCATTTCTTTACTCCTGTAAGATTCCTTTAGTTTTAGTTCGATGTTTGCTATTTCTCTAACCAGTGCCTGTCTTCATATTACAGATATATTAGCCTCTTTTAGCCGCTCTGTTA
>WNWK01004311.1:82500-120000 GCA_009830355.1 Cherax destructor | reverse complement strand
TGCCAAACTGCCAGAAGTATTTTTAACCAAGCCTAAGCCTGGCTACTACAACTTCAGTCAGTCTGTTCACATTGCAAGTTGCTTCATAAATGTACTTATCTATGGAGCAGCTTACAATGTGAACAGAAGAGATAATGAAACTTGTTGCCTGGGAGAGTCATGCTTACAAGAACTACACATTTACTCAGTTTTCCCAACCCAAATAAAAAACACTGATGGTATAACCCCACAATTTCACCAGCAGGGTACGTGGAAACAATACAGTATTTGAATAATTAATCTCTAAAGAGACATGGGTCAGCTTACATCTGTCCTGGGATTCTGGGCATCACTTGACTTACGTTTTCAGTTTCTGAAATTAAAATCAAACTCTTGATTTCCTACTTGCATGGGCCTCCAAGTACTACAGTCAACCCCCGGTTCTCGTCGGTAATCCATTCAAGAGGGCCCGTCGACCACCGGTTTGGTCAAACTCCGATTCTATTTTCCCCATAAGAAATAATGGAAATAAAATTAATCCGTTTCAGACATCCAAAAGTATTAAAATAAAATATTTTTTTTTTTAACTTTTTGACATTAAATTATACACAATTTTATGAAAAATTAATAATAATAATAATATTTTTATTTTTTATTAACACATCGGCCGATTCCCACCAAGGCAGGGTGGCCCGAAAAAGAAAAACTTTCATCATCATTCACTCCATCACTGTCTTGCCAGAAGGGTGCTTTACACTACAGTTATAAAACTGCAACATTAACACCCCTCCTTCAGAGTGCCGGCACTGTACTTCCCATCTCCAGAACTCAAGTCCGGCCTGCCGGTTTCCCTGAATCCCTTCATAAATGTTACTTTGCTCACACTCCAACAGCACGTCAAGTATTAAAAACCATATGCCTCCATTCACTCCTATCAAATACGCTCACACATGCTTGCTGGAAGTCCAAGCCCCTCGCACACAAAACTTCCTTTACCCCCTCCCTCCAACCTTTCCTAGGCCGACCCCTACCCCGCCTTCCCTCCACTACAGATTTATACACTCTCGAAGTCACTCTGTCTCGTTCCATTCTCTCTACATGTCCAAACCACCTCAACAACCCCTCCTCAGCTCTCTGGACAATCGTTTTGGTAATCCCGCACCTCCTCCTAATTTCCAAACTCCGAATTCTCTGCATTATATTCACACCACACATTGACCTCAGACATGACATTTCCACTGCCTCCAGCCTTCTCCTCGTTGCAACATTCATCACCCATGCTTCACACCCATATAAGAGCGTTGGTATAACTATACTCTCATACATTCCCTCTTTACTTCCATGGACAAGGTTCTTTGTCTCCACAGACTCCGAAGTGCTCCACTCACCCTTTTCCCTCATCAATTCTATGATTCACCTCATCCTTCATAGACCCATCCGCCGACATGTCCACTCCCAAATATCTGAATACATTCACCTCCTCCATACTCTCTCCCTCCAATCTGATATCCAATCTTTCGTCACCTATTCTTTTTGTTATCCTCATCACCTTACTCTTTCCTATATTCACTTTCAATTTTCTTCTTTTACACACCCTACCAAATTCATCCACCAACCTCTGCAGCTTCTCTTCAGAATCTCCCAAAGCACAGTGTCATCAGCAAAAAGCAACTGTGACAACTCCCACTTTGTATTTGCTTCTTTATCTTTTAGCCCAACACCTCTTGCCAAGACCCTCGCATTCACTTCTCTTACAACCCCATCTATAAATATATTGAACAACCACGGTGACATCACACATCCTTGTCTAAGGCCCACTTTTACTGGGAAATAGTCCCCTTCCCTCCTACACACTCTAACCTGAGCCTCACTATCCTCATAAAAACTCTTCACTGCTTTCAGTAACCTTCCTCCTATTCCATACACCTGCAACATCTGCCACATTGCCCCCCTATCTACCCTATCATACGCCTTTTCCAAATCCATAAATGCCACAAAAACATCTTTACCCTTATCCAAATACTGTTCACCTATATGTTTCACTGTAAACACTTGGTCTACACACCCCCTACCTTTCCTAAAGCCCCCTTGTTCATCTGCTATCCTGCTTTCTGTTTTACTCTTAATTCTTTCAATAATAACTCTACCATACACTTTACCAGGTACACTCAACAGACTTATTCCCCTATAATTTTTGCATGTTACAAGTGTACAGTGGACCTCGAGTTTCGTAAAAACTTCACTCCTGAAGTCTGCTCAAGTGCCATTACCGAACGAATTTACTCCCTTAAGGAAAAATTTCACGTAGGTTAGTCTATTTCAGACCCCCAAAAATACACTTCCACAAGAACTTACAAAATTATACTTACATAATTGCACGATTTCCGGGGTATTCGTTAACCGAGGGTCCACTGTACACTGTTATTGGTAGTTACAATTATAAAACTGTAATGCAAGGAGAGCCACTGGCATGCCATGGCATTAGGGGCAGTTTATTCTAAAGACTTATTCACTAAGTACTTAATGCTAAAGAAATTGATTGAGTTTATTCTAGTTCTGTATTATTTTAAATTATAATATGGTTATACATACTATTAAAAGACAATACTTACATTGATTGAAGAGTTGTTGATGTGTTGAAGATGGGAGGAGGGGAGAAGATGGAGTAGTATGCTAGTGTTTGGAAGGGGAATCCCCTTCCATTAACACTGCAGGTGGCAAGTTCTTTTCTGGGGTTACTGGCCTTTTTCTTTGAATGCTACACTCCCTGCATGAATGCTACACTCCCTGCATGAATGCTACACTCACTGCATGAATGCTACACTCCCTGCATGAATGTTACACCCCCTGCATGAATGCTACACTCCCTGCATGAATGTTACACTCCCTGCATGAATGTTACACTCCCTGCATGAATGCTACACTCCCTGCATGAATGTTACACTCCCTGCATGAATGCTACACTCCCTGCATGAATGCTACACTCCCTGCATGAATGCTACACTCCCTGCATGAATGCTACACTCCCTGCATGAATGCTACACTCCCTGCATGAATGCTACACTCCCTGCATGAATGCTACACTCCCTGCATGAATGTTACACTCCCTGCATGAATGCTACACTCCCTGCATGAATGCTACACTCCCTGCATGAATGCTACACTCCCTGCATGAATGCTACACTCCCTGCATGAATGCTACACTCCCTGCATGAATGCTACACTCCCTGCATGAATGTTACACTCCCTGCATGAATGCTACACTCCCTGCATGAATGCTACACTCCCCGCATGAATGCTACACTCCTGCATGAATGCTACACTCCCTACATGAATGCTACACTCCCTGCATGAATGCTACACTCCCTGCATGAATGTTACACTCCCTGCATGAATGCTACATTCCCTGCATGAATGCTACACTCCCTGCATGAATGCTACACTCCCTGCATGAATGCAACACTCCCTGCATGAATGCTACACTCCCTTCATGAATGCTACACTCCCTGCATGAATGCTACACTCCCTGTATCCCTGCTTCACTCCCTGCATCCCTGCTTCACTCTCTGCAACACTCTTTACCACAGGCTTGGCACTAGGAGCTTTCTTGGGGCCCATGGTGGCTTATTTAACAGTTGCAAACACTTAAAACAGTGGAATAATGACAATATACTGGTATGAATGCGTGGATGATGGTCGCTCTCGCTTGTAAACAATAGCACTGACGCTCCATGGAGTGCCTGGGACACGCGTACGCGTCTGGGACGAATAGCCAACTCGTCCAACTCAGAGCAGATCGCCTAATACCGAGCCAAAATTCTCGTAAAAAACCTGTCGAACACCGATTTGGACGACCTCCGACGCCGTCGAGCACCAGGGGTTGACTGTACATGATAAAGTCAATATCTTAGCTAAACTAACATTCAATAAAATGAATGTCAGATATACAGTGGTACCTCGAGTTACGATATTTTTTCGTTCGAGAATGCTGTTCAAGTGCCATTACCAAACGAATTTATCCCCATAAGGAATAATGTAAAATAGACTAGTCCTTTTACACCCCCAAAAATATACCTACAAAAGCATTTAAAAAAATAAACTTACATAAAAGGGCGATTTTGGGGACCACCGTAACTCGAGGTACCACTGTAATTAGAATGTTAAACCGAAGCTTAAATCACTCTGTCAGAAAAGAACTAGCAAATGAACTGTTTGAAGAACTGTCCAGATAGAAGCTATCAGAGCCAGTGTCCATTATGATGAAAGTTAAGAATCAAGTAAAACGTGTACGAAGAAAGCCACATGAACAGTAGATGTTAAACTTATGTGCAAGTATCTTTGACAGCTCACCTTGTATGGAGATCTTAATCACATGAATTATAAAGTGTTTGGAATTCCTGTTGATAGGGTTAAAAACTAAATCACTATCTTTGATCATTCAAAAATTCAACTCATTAGAGATACAGCAAGTCTAATTGACCCTACGAGAGATGACAGACAATTTCAGTGTTAATAATAGACTTAAAATTTAATATTGTTTTCTTATTTTGTTTCAACCAGATAATTAAATTATTAGCATGTGATGAGATTGTAATTTATGAAATGGCATAATTTTGTAATATTTAGATAGAAAAACTAGCCAGTGGCACAAGATAAAGACTAGTCAACTAGCTGCTCAGGAGGCAATAATTTAAAGAAAAGTGTGACTGTTGTCTGCTCACACTTGTGCAGAAGCATGAATTACAAGGCTAGAGTAATGGGAAGACAAATGCTTCCTGTATAGGAAACTTGGGGAGTACATTTGGAAAAAAGCTATTAGTGCATAAGTGGAAATACAGTGGATCCTCGGTTTTCGTTGAAAATTCTTTCCAGAATGCTGTTTCAGTGCCGTTACCAAACGAATTTGTTCCCATAAGGACAAATGTAAATTAGATTAGTCATTTCAGCCCCAAAAATACACTTACAAAAGCACTTAAGAAAATACACTTACATAATTGTTCGAGTTTGGAGGTGAACGAAAACAGAGGGTCCACTGTACAATTGACCAGATTATTATGATGAGTTGGAGCTGCCTGAATTGTTGTATCCATGGGGAAGTGCTAAACCTGTTGTGGTCATACAGCACATGGGGAATGGAAGGTGTGATCTGAAGAATGGGAAGGTAGCTCCAGTTCCTTGGGTTAAGAGTCCTTGAATTTCGGGCTTCCTCGAGCCTTTCATGGTCAGTCCCTCAGAATGGAGCTGTCCACACATACATGGTTGTAACATTATAGATAAGAGCCTAATATATTTATCATTTTGTTTTCTTTTTCTCAGGTTGGTTGTGAGGAAACATTGCTAAGACAGTGGCTGGAGGTATGTGTGAGCGAGGGAGGAGTATTGGTGGCCCAGCAGCATCTCACTAAGAAACCACTAGCAGTAGCTCAAATGACGGAAGAGTGGCTCAACCATTACAGAAGGCTTGCGTAAGTCTGTCTCGGGGAACTTCTACAGTAAGTTCCACTGAGAAAGTATGTTTTTGGTGCTTGTTAAATGTTTAGCAAAGTCTGTACATATTGTTGTATATTGTTGTTTTTTCCATTCATTGAAATAATGTTTTACCTTAAAGTAGCTGCTTAAATTATGTTGCTTTAGATCCTCATATTTAATAACCTGTTCTATGCTGCATCAAATTTTTATGCCATGATCTTCAGTTTCTCAGTATTCTCCAATTTAAATTTAGTTTTTCATTTCCAGTAGTAGTGCACCATTACCATTAAGACACACTGGGGTGGAATTAGTGGAGCACATTACATTACAGATCATCCCTCCACACCCCTTTGGCAAGGCCATTGTTTTGGTGTGGGGGAACCATAGCATCACTGCTTAGTGTAAGCAAATTAGCCGTCAATCTCTGAACATGTACCATACAATAGTCTCTTTGTGGTTATCCCCTCTGTTTTCATTCATGTCAATACCATACTTCATCTTTTTATATTAATTGTGGCACCCAACATGAATAAAGGTGATGCTGGAGGTACCAAAAAGATAATTAGGTGTGAAACTTACAATTGCTAAGAAAATTGTTATTAAATGTTTTCTGAATCAGTTATCAATATGGTTTAGTTATTCCTGGAAGGTTACTCACTCATAGAGTTGTCAGGAAGTGGAATAGTCTGGAAAGTGATGTAGTGCAGGCAGGAACCATACATAGTTTTAAGACGAGGTTTGATTAAGCTCATGAAGCAAGGAGAGAGAGGACCTAGTAGCAATCAGTGAAGAGGCAGGGCCAGGAGCTATGACTTGACCCCTGCAACCACAAATTGGTGAGTACAAATAGGCGAGTACATAATTACACATTCTTGTGCCTTAACCATTTACCTATGCTACCTGCATTTTTATATTTGTTGAATATATTAGGTGGTTGATAAAAACCTTATTGATAATAAAGTGTGAAAATGTTATTATAAGAGTAAATTGTATAGTGTTTATGATGTAGTGATGATGAAGGCCACAGGCTGGAAGCCATGGTTGGCCATTTTGGCCAATAAGGGCCACATCAACTAATATCTACATACTACTTCAGTAGCAACAAGAACAAAGAGTAAGGAATCATAGGTTCTGGTCACTTTTACCCTATTTCAAACAAGAATGTGTGCCACAAAAATACTGTATGATGATTTCAGTACTTGTGGTTTTGAGGGTCATTCATGCTCACACTTCACACTTTCTATAATATGCTTTACTGAATTGAAAAAGGCGTTTGTGAAACCGTTTGCTGAGGCAAACTACGGATAACTGAAACCACAGAAACCGAATCTGCGAATATGGGTTTTATTCTGTACTGTGAAACTACTATACAGTACTGTACTATAGTATTACTGTAGTATTCAGGTTACAAGACACATATTCTTAGTGTCCAGTTGTCTTCTGCATCAGTGGGCCAAATCTGCTACATCAGAAGACATCCAGACGATCATGAAAATGAATTTGGCAGTTACAGACAATCAGCAGTATCATACACCTTCCCTTCCCCCTCAATTAGTCCGTTAATGAAAGGCTTTACTCTATTAATAATTACGTATATGTATTTTTATTTATTTATATTTACTATTTTTAAAGTATTATTTGTCATTATTTTTTGTTTATTACTGTTCAGTATGGTTTAGATAGAAAATACTTGTATTTCTCTTCAGGATCTTACGTTGGATCTATGGCATTGACAGTAATTTTCATTATTTTATTAATGTTGATGCTCATTGTTTAACCATTTCATATTCTTGTATGTAGATCTACATTACAGACACCAGCATCACTTATGAAGATCTACATTACTGACACCAGCATCACTTATGTAGATCTGTATTACTGACACCAGCATCACTTAACCCTTAAACGGTCCACACGTATATTTACGTTAGCTCGCCCAGTGCCCCGAATCTTTTGAATTTTTTTTTTTTATAGAAATAAAGAGCACATTTTTTAAGTGTTATAGGATAAAAAAAAAAAAAAAGAATTTGGGTCAGTAGATACCGAGATATGAGGCTGAGAAGTTGGCACTGGATGCTCACCTGACAGCAACAGGAGTCCTGCCGCTTGCAGAATCGTTGCCGATATACAGTGGACCCCCGGTTAACGGCCAGCTCCAAACACTAACACTTATGAAAGTGTATTTTTTTAAGTGCTTTTGTAAGTGTATGTTTGGGGGTCCAAAAAGACTACTCTAATTTACATTTTTCCTTAAGTTAATACATTCGTTCAGTAACGGCACTTGAACAGCATTCTGGAGCTAATTATGGCCGTTAACCGGGGGTCCACTGTACCACTACAATTTATAGTAGTTCTTGTGATTTCATAACCAATCTGTGTTCTGACACTAATATTAGGTACTGAAATTGTACTCAAATAATAATAATAATGATAGTGCATAAAAATAATAATAATAATGATAGTGAATAATAATGATAGTGAATAATAATGATAGTGAATAATAATGATGATAATAATAATAGTGAATAATAATAATAATAAAAGTTCCCTTGAAGCATCGCTGCCTTATCTCATCTGATCTCCACTAATGATGACTGGTGACATTTCACGAAGGGTGAGCCGTAGTCTTATCTCTTCTTATCAGTCCAGTAATTACAGTGATGACATTTGACAGCTTAAACCGCTTCCCTTTATTTGTTACGCAAACCTGTCTGTCTGTCTGTATCTGTCTGTCTGTCTTTCTGTCTGTCGTCTCCTTTCTGTCTGCTTGTCTCAGAGAGTAGCTCATGAACCAACTGGTATTACGCAGATCACAAGCACAGTAATTTACACTATGTATAATTGTATTTACGTATGTGTTCCTGTGAGATAGAGACAGAGACAGAAAGATACAGACAGACAGACAAAGATAGACAGCCAGTCAGGTACCTAGCTGACCAGCCAGGTGGCCAGGCAGGCAGGCAGCCAGCTGGCCTGCCAGCCTGTGTCTGTCTGTGTATCTGTTTTTCTGTCTGTCTGTGTGTGTGTCTTTCTGTCTGCTTGTCTCAGAGAGTAGCTCATAAACCAACTGGTATTACGCAGATCACAAGTGCATTATATCACTTTGTCTTGATTTTTTTAGTTATCCTATGTAATTTACACTATGTATAATTGTATTTATGTATGTGTTCCTGTGAGATAGAGACAGAGACAGATAGATACAGACAGAGATAGACAGCCAATCAGGTACCCAGCTGACCAGCCAGCTGCTGGCCAGCCAGGTGGCCAACCTGCTGCTTGCCAGCCAGGTGGCCAGGCAGGCAGGCAGCCAGCTGGCCTGCAAGCCTGCCGACATCACTTTCCACTTCAAAGAGGAGTATTAATATGACATGATATCAGAGAATCCTTGGTGTTTGCCGCAGTGTTTGCTCTAGCTGGCGCTCAATTTACCTGGTGCTCCCACAAGGTACTAAGTGGTCTCAGATTTTTTTAATATGGCGCACACCGAGTGTTAAGACCCATTCTATGCTCACCAGGCATCTCAGGCTAATCGTGCCAAATTTGGAGGTAGGAAAAATAAAAAGTAAAAATACGTTTGGGGCAGTAGCAGTACTAACGTATATATACGTTTGAGCCATTTAAGGGTTAAGTAGATCTACATTACAGACACCAGCATCACTTATATAGATCTACATTACAGACACCAGCATCACTTATGTAGATCTATGTTACTGACACCAGCATCACTTATGTAGAAATTAAAACCTAACAAATTCCCAGGCCTTGATGAACTGTTTGCAAGAGTTTTAAAGGAATGTAAAGAGGAACTTAGCAAACCTTTGGCAAATCTTTTCAATATGTCACTACAAACTGGCATAGTGCCAGACAAGTGGAAAAGGGCAAATGTAATACAGTGGACCCCCGGTTAACGGCCATAATTCGTTCCAGAATGCTGTTCAAGTGCTGTTACCTAACGAATTTATTAACTTAAGGAATAATGTAAATTAGAGTAGTCTTTTTGGACCCCCAAACATACACTTACACAAGCACTTAAAAAAATACACTTACATAAATGTTAGTGTTTGGAGCCGGCCGTTAACCGGGGGTCCACTGTACCTATTTACAAGGCAGGTGACAGGTCCTTAGCTTCAAACTATAGACAAATAAGCCTTACCTCCATAGTTGGTAAATTTATGGAATCAATAATTGCCGAGGCAATTCGTAGCCATCTTGAAAAGCATAAATTGATTAATGAATCTCAACACGGTTTTACTAAGGGGCATTCCCGTCTTACGAATTTACCAACTTTTTTCACTAAGGTGTTTGAGGAGGTAGATCATGGTAATGAATATGATACTGTGTATATGGACTTCAGTAAGGCTTTCAATAAAGTTCCACATCAAAGGCTACTGAGGAAACTTAAGGCACCCGGAATAGGAGGTGAAATTTTTTCCTGGGTAGAGGCATGGTTGACAAATAGGCAGCAGAGAGTTTGCATAAAGGGAGAGAAATCAGAGTGGGGGCACATCTCAAACGGTGTTCCACAGGGGTCAGTTTTGGGCCCCCTGTTGTTTACAATTTACATAAACGACATAGATGAGGGAATAAATAGCAACATAAGCAAATTTGCTGATGACACCAAAATAGGCCATCCAATTCATTCTAATGAGGACATTAGAGCACTCCAGGATGATTTGAATAGACTGATGCAGTGGTCAGAGAAGTGGCAGATGCAGTTTAATGTAGACAAATGCAAAGTTCTAAATGTTGGGCAGGGCAATAACCATGCCACATATAAACTGAATAATGTAGATCTTATTACTTGTGATTGTGAGAAGGATTTAGGAGTTCTAGTTAGTAGTAATCTTAAACCAAGACAACAGTGCATAAGTGTTCGCAATAAAGCTAACAGAATCCTTGGCTTCATATCTAGAAGTATAAATAACAGAAGTCCTCAGGTTGTTCTTCAACTCTATATATCTTTGGTTAGGCCTCATTTAGATTATGCTGCACAGTTCTGGTCACCGTATTACAGAATGGATATAAATGCACTGGAAAACGTACAGAGGAGGATGACAAAGTTGATCCCATGTATCAGAAATCTTCCCTATGAGGATAGACTGAGGGCCTTGAATCTGCACTCTCTAGAAAGGCGTAGAATTAGGGGGGATATGATTGAGGTGTATAAATGCAAAACAGGAATAACCAAAGGGGATGTAAATAGCGTGCTGAAAATATCCAGCCAAGACAGGACTCGCAGCAATGGTTTCAAGTTGGAAACGTTCAGATTCAGGAAGGATATAAGAAAGCACTGGTTTGGTAATAGAGTTGTAGATGAGTGGAACAAACTCCGAGTACCGTCATAGAAGCTAAGACGTTGTGTAGTTTTAAAAAATAGGTTAGATAAATACATGAGTGGGTGTGGGTGGGTGTGAGTTGGACCTGATTTGCTTGTGCTACTAGGTCGGATGCAGTACTAATTCCTTAAGTGGAAGTGACCTGACTACCTGGAGAGGGTTATTTCCAGGTGGGGTGCGGGTGGGTGTGAGTTGGTCCTGACTAGCTTATCCTACTAGGTCAGATGCAGTGCTCCTTCCTTAAGTGAATGTAACCTGACCTGGCTGGGTCGGGGCATTGGCTTAAGCTGGTTGGAGACTTGGACCTGCCTCACATGGGCCAGTAGGCCTGCTGCAGTGTTCCTCCTTTCTTATGTTCTTATGTTACTGACACCAGCATCACTTATGTAGATCAGTGTTACTGACATCACTTATGTTAGGTAAATGGACACAAATGCAACTAATGTGACATTTAATTGTGGCAACATTTCACTCTGCAGGAACTTTGTCAAACCGTTACAAACAATACATGGACACAGAGGGTATATATATAAGCTTAGAGTGAGGTGTAAGGCACAATATAATCGTTATAGAAGTAGTAGTAGTTGTAATACTAGTGGTGGTAGTAGTAGTAATACATGTGATAGTAAAAGTCGACTTGTATATGAGTTAAAAAGGTTATTAAAGCTTATTGCTTGGGTAGCATTTTTTTTTTTTTTTATTAACACAACGGCTGTCTCCCACCTAGGCAGGGTGGCCCGAAAAAAAAAAAATTTCATCATCATTCATTCCATCACTGTCTTGCCAGAGGCATGATTACACTACAGTTATAAAACTACAACATTAACTCCCCTCCTCCAGGACTCAAGTCTGGCCTGCCGGTTTCCCTGAATCCTTTCATAAATGTTACCTTGCTCACACTCCAACAGCACGTCAAGTCCTAAAATCCATTTGTCTCCATTCGCTCCTTTCTAACATGCTCATGCATGCTTGCTGGAAGTCCAAGCCCCTCACACACAAAACCACCTTTACCCTCTCCCTCCAACCTTTCCTAGGCCGACCCCTACCCCCCCTTCCCTCCACTACAGATTTATACACTCGGTCATTCTATTTTGTTCCATTCTCTCTACATATCCAAACCACCTCAACAACCCCTCCTCAGCCCTTCGGATAATAGTTTTGGTAATCCTGCACCTCCTCCTAATTTCCAAACTATGAATTCTCTGCATTATATTCACACCACACATTGCTCTCAGACATGACATCTCCAGTCTCCAGCCTTCTCCTTGTTGCAACATTCACCACCCATGTTTCACACCCAAACAAGAGCATTGGTATTTTACTATACAGTGGTACCCCGGTTTACGATATTTTTTCGTTCCAGAATGCTGTTCAAGTGCCATTACCAAACGAATTTATCCCCATAAGGAATAATGTAAAATAGACTAGTCCTTTTAGACCCCCAAAAATACACTTACAAAAGCGTTTAAAAAAATAAACTTACATAAAAGGGCGAGTTTGGGGACCATCGTAAACCGGGGTACCACTGTACTTTCAAACATTCCCCTCTTTGCTTCCATGGACAAAGTTCTTTGTCTCCACAGACTTCTAAGTGCACCACTCACCTTTTTCCCCTCATCAATTCTATGATTCACCTCATCTTTCATAGACCCATCTGCCGACAGATCCACTCCTAAATATATTCACCTCCTCCATACTCTCTCCCTCCAATCTGATATACAATCTTTCGTCATCTATTTTTTTGTTATCCTCATCACCTTACTCTTTCCTATATTCACTTTTAATTTTCTTCTTTTACATTCCCTACCAGACTCATCCACCAACCTCTGCAACTCTCTTCAGAATCTCCCCGATAATCGGGGAAAAATTGGGCCAAAAAAAGCGATCAAAAATTGAGCCGGCCGATAATCAGACCAGCCGATTTGCGGGTGTCCACTGTACCTCCAATAACATTGGAGGAGTTAGTTTCGTGCTGTCCTTTTTCTTTCGATTAATCGCTCAACTTACTTGCTACACTGTTAATGCTACACTTTATCGCTAGCTTTCGCTATAGCCTTTATCGACTCGTGCTGCTTTAGTATCATACTTCATTAGCACTCCAGTCTTCCGTGACTCCTTCCTGCAACAGTTTCCCTTCTGTTGCTGAGAATGTTGCACTTCTCAGATAGGAATACACCAAACCGAAATGCCCTCCTCTACAAAATCCGGGAATTGTTTATGTATCTCAAGCAAAAATTCAGTGCCTACTTTTATCCATTCAAGAACATTGTTGTTGACGAAGTCCTTGATTCTGTTCAAGGGACGACTGTCATTCAAACAATATATACCAAGCAAACGTAATCACTTTGGTATAAAACTGTTTGTTATGTGTGACTGTGAGACTGGTCTTGTGTTGATGTCATTATCTACACAGGTGAAAATACACTTGATGATATCAGGCACATGTTGGGCATTTCTGGTGATGTGTTCGCAAGATGATGCAGCCATACCTTGGCAAGGGATGACAACTGGTACACAAGCCCTATGCTTGCTGATTTCCTATGTGTGAACAATACTGATATATGTGGAACAGTGAGAAGAAATAGAAAACACATGCCAAAGTTCACTGGAGGAAGTGTAGTGCAGGCGTTCATGCCAATGACATCATGGCACTGTCATGGCATGACAAAAGGACGGACATTGCTGTCAACCATCCACAGAAACGAGATGGTACAGACAGACAGAATGAGCAAGCTCAACAATCAACCTGTTGAAAAAGCCAGCTGTTGTCATCGACTATAAAAACAATATGCGACTAGTCGATAAGTGTGACATGATGATAGGTGTGCAGGGGGTCGCAAGTGGTATATAAAAGTGTTTTTCCACCTTGTGGACATTGCAATGCTCAATGCCTTCAACATGTATGAAATAAAGACTGGGAAGTGACAACGATATGCAGAATTCACCCTAAATGTCATCAAGCAGATAGGGAGAAAGTATGGTACCACACCTATACCTGCCACTCCACAGTGACCTGTCACTCCACAACAGCGACCTGTCACTCCACAACCAGAGGGGAAAGTGCCCAACCGAATAATCCCTAACTGTCACTGCCTGATACCATTACCATCTACTCCAAAGAAGAAGTACTCTCAGAAAAGTGTGTTGTGTGTGCTTACAGTACACAGCGACCCCAGTGCGAAAAGACACACGATTCATTTTCAGCAATGTGGAGTGGCACTCTGTATGAATCCATGCTTCTTCGAGTATCATACAGTGGTGGACTTCTAGAAACATAAATAGGACCTGTAAATACCTTGTATATATATGTAAACAATAGTAAGTGATTGAACCAGGTGTACAAATTTATTTATCAGTGTGAACATGTGTGTTTGTGACAGTATGATTACTAATTCAGTAACAAACATTTGTGTCTAAACAAGAATTGGCAATGAAATGAATAGATCTGCATCAAAACATTATTATCATAGCATGAAAAAAACAGAAAATGGAAAAATGGAAAAAAACGATAAATGTTTCTTGTTTCTGAAGCGGCAGTGCTCCATGTTGCCGACACCACATCATTTAGCACCAACTTCGCGGGCTTATATCTCGGCAAGTACTGGCCCTAAAATGTTTTTTTTTTGCCTATCCTATTATAAAACTTTTTCATTTTAAAAAAATTTTTTTTCAAAACGTGGACCTCGTTCGAATCCCGAATGTGCAATTGTAAGTAAATTTGTAAGTTCTGTGAAGTGTTTTTGGGGCGAAAAGACTAACCTCTGAAATTTTTCCTTTAATAACTGTTGGCACTTGAGCAGACTTCAGAGGAAGTTTTAAACGGGGTCCTGTTTCGGTCACTTTCGGAGTGAACGTATATCTACATGTGGACAGTTTAAGGGTTACTGACAAATCCATTCGTTCCCTAGACTTTCTTAACTTACTTCACTCCAAAAATTTCTTATTCTCAGCAAAATTTCTTGACAGTGCCTCTCCCACTCTATCATTTGCTCTCCTTGCACTCTCACCACTCTCTTCACCTTTCTTTTACTCTCCATATACTCTGCCCTTCTTATATCACTTCTGCTTTATAAAAACCTCTCTTTTATCGCACCCTTTACCTCATCATTCCACCAATCACTCCTCTTTCCTCCTGCACCCACCCTCCTATAGCCACAAACTTCTGCTCCACATTCTAATACTGCATTTTTAAAACTATCCCATCCCTCTTCAACCCCCCCACTACCCATACTTGCACTAGCCCACCTTTCTGCCAATAGTTGCTTATATCTCACCCTAACTTCTTCCTCCCTTAGTTTATAAACTTTCACCTCTCTTACTGTTGCCATTTTCCTTTTGTCCCATCTACCTCTTACTCTAACTGTAGCTACAACTAGATAATGATTTGATACATCTGTTGCCCCTCTATAAACATGTACATCCTGAAGCCTACCCATCAACCTTTCATTCACCAATACATAATCTAACAAACGTACTTTCATTACGTGCTATATCATATGTTGTATGCTTATTTATCTTCTTTTTCATAAAATATGTATTACTTATTACCAAACCTCTTTCTACACATAGTTCAATTAAAGGCTCCCCATTTTCATTTACCCCTGGCACCCCAAATTTACCTACTACTCCCTCTACAACATTTTTACCCACTTTAGCATTGAGATCCCCAACCACAAGTACTCTCACTTGGTTCAAAACTCCCCACATACTCACTCAATGTTTTCCAAAATCTCTCTCCTCTACACTTCTCTCTTCTCCAGGTGCATAAACACTTATTATAACCCACTTTTCACATCCAACCCTTATTTTACTCCACATAATCCTTGAATTTATACATTAATATTCCTTCTTTTCCTGCCATAACTTATCCTTCAATATTATTGCTACTCCTTCCTTAGCTCTAACTCTATTAGAAACCCCTGACCTAATCCCATTTATTTCTCCCCACTGAAACTCTCCTACCCCCTCCAGCTTTGTTTCACTTAGAGCCAGGACATCCAGCTTCTTTTCATTCATAACATCCACAATTATCTCTTTCTCATCATTCGTACTACAACAACGCACATTCAAACATCCCACTTTGACGGTTTTCTTGTTTTTTTAGTAGGCTATACGGGAAAAAGAGTTACTAGCCTATTGCTCTCGGCATTTTAGTTGACTTTTACAACATGCATGGCTTATGGAGGAAAGATTCTTATTCCACTTCCTCATGGATATGAAAGTAAAAGTAATAAGAACAAGAACTATTAAGATAAAATCAAAGAAAACTCAGATGAGTGTCTCTACATAAACGTGTACATGCATGTGTAGTGTGACCTAAGTGTAAGTAGAAGTAGCAAGACGTACCTGAAATCTTGCATGTTTATGAGACAGAAAAAAGATACCAGCAATCCTACCATCATGTAAAACAAATACAGGCTTCCGTTTTATACTCACTTGGCAGTAAGGTAGTACCTCCTTTTGCGGTTGCTGTCTACCAACCTACTACTATCAAAAAAATCTAAAATATCTTAAATGTCTAAAATGTCTTAAAATATCCAATAAAAAGTGCAACATTATCACAAGTAATATTAGCAGGCACTATTAATGGAATAGCTAGCTTGTGTTCATGAGCAGTCTAATCTTAATGACTGTCATGGAGTTGATAGGCCTTAAACCTAATACACAAAATGTACCCAGAAGACAATTCAGAGTTGTGGTGGAGTAGTATGGATATATGGTGAAGAGTAGGATTGTGCTGAAGGTGAGAGGGAGAGGGAAGGAAGGTGGGAAGGGGTGTGGTAATGGAGGGAGGTGTGGAGGTGGAGGAGTGAAGGAGGTATGGTGGTGAAGGGAGGGGATGATGAAGGTTGGGAAGGTGAGAAGGAAAGAAGGGTGGTGATTCATGGCACTTCCTCACACACACAGCCTCACCCTCCTTCCTTTAAACACTATTTTTCCTTCTTAGTTATTTTATCAATGCATAAATTTTTGTCGGTAGTATATGGTGAAGAGTTCATATTTGTTTGGTATAATTTGGTTAAGAAATGTGGATTTTTATATTATGATTCATAAGATTAAGTTTAATATTACTAAATATAAGAAGCAATTTTTATGTTTCTGGTCTCTGATACGCATATGTGTGTGTGTGTGCACGCGCACATGCATACATATATATGTATGCATGCGCCACCCCGGACAAAAGCTCTTGTTTGTTTGGCAGAGGTTGATCAAAAACTGCATCTTTAATAATTTCATTAGTTTGGTGTGTGGTGCCTCAGCCAAGTGCAGTATGTGGTTAACGTTTGAGATGCAACAGCTTGACTTACACCACAACCCACCCTTACTCACTACAGTCTGACAATGCAATTACCCTCACCACAACAATATGCCCAGGTACCTATATACACTCCCTATAACAGAGATAGTGGAAAGCTAATGCATCAGAAACAATGGGAAAGAGAAGCAGTCATATTAGTGCCACCTATACCATACCAGAGAAGTGGAGAGAAGGTTAGGGAGTGGAACAAAAGATTGGGGATTGGGAGGAGGAAAAAAGTTTTCTAAGAAGTCAGAGGAGAGTGAATGAGGAAGAGAAAAAAAAAAGAGGAGACTTGTTACATATGGAATATTATAGATGGCAACACTTCTTCTTTCAACAAACCGGCTGTATCCCACTGAGGCAGGGTGCCCCAAAAGGAACAACTAAAGGTTTCACCTTTTAAATTTGGTAATATATACAGAAGGGGTTACTAATTCCTTGCTCCCATCATTTTAGTTGCCACTTACGACACACATAGCTTACGGAGGAAGAATTCTGTTCCACTTCGCCATGGAGATGAGAGGAAATAAATAAGAACTAGTAAGGAAATAGAAGAAAACCCAGAGGGGCGTGTATAAGGTAGGGCTTCGGTTTACGGTGTTTCACTAGTACAGCGATTTCAAATTATGACCAAAACTTGCTTACGGCAAGCGGTCTTTCTAATACAGCGCGCCCCACCCGGTTAGTTTACATTCTCCGTGAGCACATCTATCTCTATTATGTCTGGAAATTTTCCGAAATTTCAAGTTAAAGTTTTAATTTTATATGTATACTCTGATAATTATACTTACTGTGCTGGCATGCAGGTACACATTAAAATCATCTCTACTTTTAAAGATGCCATTTAATAATCTCTTGGGCGCATTAAATGTTGTATATTACGTTAATATAGACATTTCCATTAATCCATCTATGATATTTTTTTCAAAATTATATAATAAACATATACACATGATACATACACCCACAGTATAAAAATTGACATAAATATGAGATTTGTTTACCAGCGGTTTGTAGGAGTGTCGGAAGAATTACGTTTTATGTAGTCAAACACCAGTTATTTAACTGTAGAAAAATATTCCTTTCGTATGCCTTCACTCTATCTATAGCTATTCACAACCCTTGTGGATTTAGTGCTTCTTTTTTATGATTATAATAATAATAATAATTTGTAATAATAATAATAACAACAACAACTTGTCAGAACATCATTCCTTCTAAAAATGATGTTACATGAGAATGGAAGTGTTGGTCTTTATTTATTCTACTGTACCACTGTGGAAACAACTTGTACACAATGTAAGGTGTTTGTATGAATGTGTATCAACCATAACCAGATGTGTTTGTTTACATAAGTACTCTGCAGCTCTGTCCTCTTACTCATTTTATCTCTCTCTCATTTATTCGTTTTTATCTCGCTTACTCACCTCTCACCCTACATTAACCCTTTCAGGGTCGGTGCCGTACTAGTACGTTTTACGAGCAGGGGTTGGTGCCATACTAGTACGCCCAAATTCTAGCGGCCTCAATTTAAGCAGAAAACGTCTGGTAGGCATACATATGAAAGAATGGGTCTGTGTGGTCAGTGTGCGCAGTATAAAATCCTGCAGTACACACTGCAAATGAGAGAAAAAACTCTGACCGTTTTTCGATTAAAACAGCGACTTTGCAGTCGATTTTCGTATAGTATTTATTGATGTATTCTCGTTTTTTTGGTCTCATTTGATAGAATGGAAGATATATTACAGAAATAGAGATGATTTTGATTGGTATGACAATGACAAGTACCTGAATTGAGCTCAAAGTAGCGAAAATGTTCGATTTGAGATGTTCAAGTAAACAAATCACACCATGCGTCAATACAATCAACTGGGAGTCTTATATTCATGCACAAGTGCTCTGATATTATTTATACCATTTTTACAATGATGCAGTTGTATATATAACAGTAAATCTTCTATTTTTGTGATAATAAAAATTCAAAATGGAAAGCAAAAGTAATGGAACAGGGGCCTGGAGACGTGGCTAATGAACAGAGAACATGTTATTTTAGTGCCAGGAATGTCTGCCTTGTTTACTCTGGACCCTATTTTGAAATTGGCATTGTTTGAAATTTGTGTGAAATTGGAAAATTGCCATTTTCTGACCACTATTTTCGGTAGATGAAATTGGTAAATAGGCAGTTTCTTCTACTCGTTCGATAGAAGAAATGGAGTTCTAGCGAAATAGCTATAATTTTAGGAGACTGACACATTGGAATTTGTCGAAAATAGGGCTCGAAGTGGGTGAAATCGCTGATGCGTCAGTGTCATAGATACCGATAACTTCGCGAAAGCATAATTTCGTTAGTTTTTGATCAAATTTCATAATTTTGGTGGCGTTATGATCGGAAAAATATTCTCTATCATTTCATATGAAAAAATTAATTTTTTTTTTCCAAAAAATTTTCGACCCCAGGAACACTTTCCTGAGAAGGCCTGTCGACCCCCAAAGGGTTAAGACTACAAATATTTTAAGGTAAGTAATGAGTGTACTGTATATGCATTTTATCCCTCTAGGGCACTTTAAATGTCGTAGTAGGTGGGGTGGCCAGGTGGGCTACCATACCTCCCACACGACTTTCTACAAATAAATACTTTTCACCTCTCGCCCTACATTAAGACTACAAATATTTTAAGGTAAGTATATGCATATGTATATGTATATGCATTTTATCACTCTAGGGCGCTTTAAGTTTTTTTTTTTTTCAACAAGTCGGCCGTCTCCCACCGAGGCAGGGTGACCCAAAAAGAAAGAAAATCCCCAAAAAGAAAATACTTTCATCATCATTCAACACTTTCACCACACTCATACATAATCACTGTCTTTGCAGAGGCGCTCAGATACAACAGCTGAGAATAAGTCCCTCCCAGCTGTCACTAGTGCAGGCATTCCACTTCCCATTTCCAGGACTCAAGTCCAACTAAATCAATTAACTGGTTTCCCTGAATCCCTTCACAAAATGTTACCCTGCTCACACTCCAACAGATCGTCATGTCCCAAAAGCCATTCGTCTCCATTCACTCCTGTCTAACACGCTCACACATGCTTGCTGGAAGTCCAAGCCCCTCGCCCACAAAACCTCCTTTACTCCCTCCCTCCAACCTTTTCGAGAACTACCACTAAACCACCTTCCTTCAACTACAGATTCATACGCTCTCCAAGTCATTCTACTTTGATCCATTCTCTCTAAATGACCAAACCACCTCAACAACCCCTCTTAATCCCTCTGACAAATACTTTTAGTAACTCCACACCTTCTTCTAATTTCCACACTCTGAATTTTCTGCATAATATTTACACCACACATTGCCCTTAGACAGGACATCTCCACTGCATCCAGCCGCCTCCTCGCTGCAGCATTTGCAACCCATGCTTCACACCCATATAATAGTGTTGGTACCACTATACTTTCGTACATTCCCTTCTTTACCTCCATGGATAACGTTTTTTGTCTCCACAGATACCTCAACGCACCACTCGCCTTTTTTCCTTCATCAATTCTATGGTTAACCTCATCCTTCATAAACCCATCCGCTGACACGTCAACTCCCAAATATCTGAAAACATTTACTTCTTCCATAATCCCTCTCTCCAATGTGATATCCAATTTTTATTTAAATCATTTGATACCCTCATCATCTTACTCTTATCTATGTTCACTTTCAACTTTCTACCTTTACACACTCTTCCAAACTCGTCCACTAACCTTTGCAACTTTTCTTTAGAATCTCCCATAAGCACAGTATCATCAGCAAAAAGTAACTGTGTCAACTCCCATTTTGCATTTAATTCAACATAATTTAATCCCACCCCTCTCCCCAACACCCTAGCATTTACTTCTTTTACAACCCCATCTATAAATATATTAAACAACCATGGTGACATTACACATCCCTGTCTAAGACCTACTTTTAAAGGGAAGTAATCTCCCTCTCTCCTATACACCCTAACCTGAGCCTCACTATCCTCATAAAAACTCTTTACAGCTTTCAGTAACTTACTACCTATTCCATACACTTGCAACATTTGCCACATTGCTCCCCTATTCACTCTATCATATGCCTTTTCTAAATCCCTAAATGCAATGAAAACTTCTCTACCTTTATCTAAATACTGTTCACATATATGATTCACTGTAAACACTTGATCTACACATCCCCTACCCACTCTAAAGCCTCCTTGCTCATCTGCAATCCTACTCTCTCTTTCCTCTAATTCTTTCAATAATAACCCTGCCATACACTTTACCTGGTATACTCAGTAAACTTATTCCCCTATAATTCTTACAATCTCTTTTATCCCTTCCTTTATAAAAGGAACTATACATGCTCTCTGCCAATCCCTAGGTACCTTCCCTCTTTCATACATTTATTAAACAAAAATACCAACCACTCCAACACTATATCCCCCTGCTTTTAACATTTCTTTCATGATCCCGTCAGTTCCAGCTGCTTTACCCCCTTTCATTCTACGTAATGCCTCACGCACATCCCCCACTCACATCCTGCTCTTCTTCACTCCTAAACGATGTTGTACCTCCCTGGCCAGTACATGAAATTACCGCCTCCCTTTTTCATCGACATTTAAAAGTTCCTCAAAATATTTCCGCCATCTACCCAATACCTCCAGCTCCCCATCTACTAACTCCTTACTCTGTTTTTAACTGACAAATCCATTCATTCCCTAGGCTTTCTTACCTTGTTTATCTCACTCCAAATTTTTCTTGTTTTCAGCAAAATTTCTTGACAGAGCCTCTCCCATTCTTTCATCTGCTCTTCTTTTGCACTCTCTCACCACTCTCTTCACCTTTCTTTTACTCTACATATACTCTGCTCTTCTATTAACACTTCTGTTTTGTAAAACCTCTCATAAGCTACCTTTTCTCTTTTATCACACCCTTTACGTCTTCATTCCACCACTCACTCCTCTTTCCTCCTGCACCCACCCTCCTATAGCCACAAACTTCTGCCCCACATTCTAATACTGCATTTTTAAAACTATCCCAACTCTCTTCAACCCTCCCACTACTCATACTTGCACTAGCCCACCTTTCTGCCAATAGTTGCTTATATCTCACCCTAACCCCTAACTTCCTCCTCCCTTAGTTTATAGACTTTTACCTCTCTCTTACTTGCTGTTGCCATTTTCTTTTTGTCCCATCTACCTTTTACTCTAACTGTAGCTACAACTAAATAATGATCCGATATATCCGTTGCCCCTCTATAAACATGTACATCCTGAAGTCTACCCATCAACCTTTTATCCAACAAAACATAATCTAACAAACTACTCTCATTATGTGCTATATTATACCTTGTATACTTATTTATCCTCTTTTTCATAAAATATGTATTACTTATTACCAAACCTCTTTCTACACATAGCTCAATTAATGTTTCCCCATTTACATTTACCCCTGGCACCCCAAATTTACCTACTACTCCCTCCACAACATTTTTACCCACTTTAGCATTAAGATCCCCAACCACAATTACTCTCTCATTTGGTTCAAAACTTCCCACACACTCACTCAACATTTCCCAAAATCTCTCTCTCTCCTCTACACTTCTCTCTTCTCCAGGTGCATAAACACTTACTATAACCCACTTTTCACATCCAACCTTTATTTTACTCCACATAATCCTTGAATTTATACATTTATATTCCCTCTTTACCTGCCATAACTGATTATTCAACATTATTGCAACTCCTTCTTTAGCTCTAACTATTTGAAACCCCTGACCTAATCCCATTTATTTCTCCCCACTGAAACTCTCCTACCCCCTTCAGCTTTGTCTCACTTAAAGCCAGGACATCCAGCTTCTTTTCATTCATAACATCTACAATCATCTCTTTCTTATCATTCACACAACATCCACGCACATTCAAAGATCCCACTTTGACGGTTTTCTTCTTTTTCTTTTTAGTAAATCTATACAGGAAAAGGGGTTACTAGCCCATTGTTCCCGGCATTTTAGTTGACTTTTACAACACGCATGACTTACGGAGGAAAGATTCTTATTCCACTTCCCCATGAATATGAAAGGAAAAGCAATAAGAACAAGAACTATTAAGATAAAATCAAAGAAAACTCAGATGAGTGTGTATACATAAACGTGTACATGTATTTGTAGCGTGACCTAAGTGTAAGTAGAAGTAGCAAGACGTACCTGAAATCTTGCATGTTTATGAGACAGAAAAAAGACACCAGCAATCCTACCATCATGTAAAACAAATACAGGCTTTTGTTTTACACTCCCTTGGCAGGATGGTAGTACCTCCCTGGGTGGTTGCTGACTACCAACCTACTACCTACCCTTTAAGTTTCGTAGTATACTGTATTATGTGTGGGTGGGGTGGCCAGGAGGGCTACCATACCTGACTTCTTAAAGTAAATACTACTCACCTTTTGCCCTACATTAAAACTACAAATATTTTGAGGTAAAGAATGAGTGCACTGTGTGTGTATTTTATTTCTTATTGTTTTTTAATGCCTAGTTCTATTGTTAACTTAATATATGTTAGTATAAACTTGTTATCTGGCATTTATATGCATTTATAAGTGGAAAAAAAATGGCGTTCTGCTTTCTGGCAATGTCTGCTTTGTGGAACCTAACCTTGCTGGATAAGTGGGGCCCTACTGTATATATATGCTTGTCTATGCATGTGCAGTGTGATCTAAGTGAAAGTAGAAGTAGCAAGATGTACCTGAAATCTTGCATGTTTATGAGACAGAAAAAAGACACCAGCAATCCTACCATCATGTAAACAAATTACAGGTTTCCGTTTCACACTTACCTGGCAGGGTGGTAGTACCTCCCTGGGCGGTTTCTGTCTACCAACCTACTAGTACCTAGGAGATAGCAACACATCTCTATTATAAAAGTATTCATAGGAAAACAGGTCAGTTCCAAATACATACTCGAGTTTTTACAAGGATTGTAAGAAGCGAGATCTACTGTAAAGCTCTGTCGTATGTACAGCGTCAGAATTTTTTTTCATTTGTACTTTCAGAATTCTTTATTCAATGAAATTTGGGACTTTGTTCCATTTTTCAAATTATCTGGATTACTGATATTAAATTGTATATGAAGTTAATCGTCTTTCATGGGTTTTGAATCCAGAGTAAAGCATGATTAAGAACCTACACTATGCAAATTCTGACAAAAAAATATTTGCCAAAGCTCTTATATATAAATGGATTGTGCATCTTTGACCATAAAAAGAGAGGATGGAATACCATATGATGTAAACACACTTCTATAGAAGTACATTCCTTTCTTTTTCCTTTCAACACGTCAGCCGTTTCCCACAGAGGCAGGGTGGCCCAAAAGGAAAAAACGAAAGTTTCTCCTTTTACATTTAGTAATTTATTCAGGAGAAGGGGTTACTAGCCCCTTGCTCCAGGCATTTTAGGCGCCTCTTACGACACGCATGGCTTATGGAGGAAGAATTCTGTTCCACTTCCCCATGGAGATAAGAGGAAATAAGAACAAGAACTAGTAAGAAAATAGAAGAAAACTCAGAGGGGTGTGTATATATATGCTTGTACATGAATGTGTAGTGTGACCTAAGTGTAAGTAGAAGTAGCAAGATGTACCTGAAATCTTGTATGTTTATGAGACAGAAAAAAGACACCAGCAATCCTACCATCATGTAAAACAATTACAGGCTTTCGTTTTACATTCACTTGGCAGGACGGTAGTACCTCCCTGGGCGGTTGCTGTCTACCAACCTACTACCTAGGAGAAGTACATACAGTGTTTAAATTTAGCACTCACCTTCAAGAAATAATGGCCATCTTTTCCTTCAGTAGTTTCATCTGAAGTTTCAATTACTTTTATAGAGTCTGAAATACCATTAACAATACTAGTTCTCTCAGGTGATTCTTGATCATCTTTATTACTATATTTTTTCTCTATTGCACTTCCATTAACACACGTTTCTTTGTCCCACTTAACTTCAGTTTCTTTAATATTTGCATTACCATTAACAATCTTCTGAACTACAACTGGTTTGCTATCCCTATTAAGAAATTTATTACTTCTATTAGCTTCATTGGTAATGATTATCTCAGGTTTGGGTTGAGGAACTGGAGGTTTCTGAATGCTTTTTTCTAATGCATCTGTTAATATAATTGGTATAACTCTTCCAGGTCTCTTGGGTGAATCTATGTTACCATTAGGAGTCAGAGATGGTAATTCCAAGGAAAGTCCAGTTTTTAACCTACCACTGCGCTTCACTTGCAACTGTGTTCGAAACTCGGGACGTAAGTGTCTAAACACACTAGGAAATCCTTCTGGGGCTTTTTGTTCAGATTCAAAAAGATTGTCTGTGTGAGAATGCAATAAAGGATTCCTGTACCCTCCCGACTCTCTATCTTTTTGTTCCTTTTCCAGCTCTAGCAAAGATCGACGGCTACGGAATCCTGCCCCAAGAGCACTGGGCCCATATAACCGCTCAATCCTGGACTGAATAAATGATTTGTTTTCTGGAGTGTCACCATTAGTGTGAGAAGTATAATGAATACTATCATTTGTTTCACTAATGCCACCATTCACAATCCGCTGTTCAAATGAGTACTGGTAGCTAGACGACTTCATTGTGTTTGAATCAGTCATGCTAATTTCAACTAGATGAACATTTTTTCCTCCTTGTATGGAAGCGTTATTTTCATGGCCATTCATTTTCTCCCTGGGTTCAGATTTCACCAGATAACCTCTATCTACACTGATACTACGACCTTGCGAAGGCCGTCTCCCAAGCTTTTTAGAGGAGATTTGGCGGCCACGTTCTCCTGGGGGTTGAGGAAATTCTGCCTTAAAACGTGCTAATTCCTCCTTCAGTTCTCTAATCTTGGCAGCAGTTGCTTGTGGTGAAGCCTGAAAAAGAAACATTTTTGTTGAATCTTATAAGTACAACAAGGCTTTATATAATATCAGTTCTAAATAAAATTTAGATCTGAAATAATAATAAAAAATAAGAGAAAAATGAGAATATCCCTGAATATTTAAGTACAGAAAGTGAACTTTTCTTTATTACAAACATGTCCATAACTAAAGCATAAATTCCTCAGTTTCAAAATGGTGTCATTTTGTTACACAGATTTTCTCAAGAAACTATATAAAAATGTGCTCTTCCTCAGATCCTTTTTCATTTAACTCTTTAGTTCATTTAATGTTATTCTCACCATTACCATCTACTTTCCCTAATATACATTTCTGCTGAAGGGCCCTGGGAGACCCACCTGGAATGAATCATAAGTCTTCACACCTAAATTCACCTCTCAGGCCCCAGCAGGGTCCATCACCCACTTACACTCGCTTTCAGAACCTCCTTCAGCATTGCTCACTTAGGTTATTTTCTAGTTATGACCAACCCAAGCTGTCATCCTTTTGTGGTGATGATCACACCTCCATACCCTTGGAGCCCTTTGATTCCCTTCAAAATTTGTAGCATCTCTTACTGCTCTTTACACTTTCCTGCCCAGGATGGTCATTTGCTTTGTTTGGTTCATTGGCCTTATGACAGCTCTCTGGCATGCTCTCTCTGTTCTCTGCTTTGGCTCAGGTCTTGTGGGTGTTGAGTCCTTGCCTGCAGGGCATCTGGCAGTTAGGAAAATGGGGTGTTTTTCTTGTGTTGTGGGTTTCCAGTGACCATCTTCCTTGTGGAAGGGTTTGTCACCCACCAAGAGGGAGTGAGGGCACTGCCCCCTGAGGGCCCCAAGAACTCTCCACCTCAGGCCAAGTACTGGGGGCCCAGTGGCTTGTCCAGACCATTTTTTTTTTAATGGGCTGTACCTTGTTTGCCCTTGTTTGACAATGCCTCCAACTATGCCCTTCTATGGCTGCTCTCCTCGCCAGGCACTCTGGGCTTACAAATATCCAAAGAACTTCAGTTGAAGCCACCAACACCTTGACTCTGAGGTAAGGTTAGAGGGAAGGGGAAGGGGTTCTTTCTCCTTGCCTTCCACCTCTGCAGCCAGCCAGGCCTTTTTTCCCCATGGAGTCTCTTCCAGGTCCTACATGCCCTAGGTTAGAGCTTGTTTATCAACCCTGGTGGGCCATCTTACCTTCTATCAATCAGCTTGGGAAATGCTGGAAGAAATTCCCAAACTCCTTTTATTACTCAGAACAGGATCTAGTTAGTCTTCAAGAGAGGCCTTTTAACTTTACCTCTGCCACTGCTGCTTCATCTTCATGTCTGTCTTGTGGATTTGGCCTTTTTATTCAGATGGCATTGTGAGCAGATGTGGGATGCTGTCATTCTCCAAGATCTTGATTCAGCAGCTGGGAAAGTTTTGTCTCATCCTGTGTCTTAAGATCTTTAGTCTCCATGTGCCTTTAATAAGGTCGAGTCCATCTATAGTTTGCTTGGTTCAAATCAGACGGGCAGGCACCACTGACTTCTGTATAGCCTTTCATCATGTTCTCATTCACTGTGACTTCAATAAGTTCTTCCAGTTTATAACAATGACTAAGTTCAAGATGGCTCTTAGGGTCTACACATGCATCCTCCAACCTCTGATATACTGTATACCTATGATCAGTTTTGAGAGTTTTCTTACTCTCACAGCCTGGCCCTGAGCCAGGTTTGTCTGGTACTTGCCTGATCCATAGCCTCCATTCTCAGGACCTGTTTGTGTTTATTTGCATGGACAATCTCCTAGTGACTAACTCATTCTCTTTCCATGTCTGAGGACATCCTAGCAGTATTTCTGATTTTCCAGTCAGTGGACTTCCTCTAGCTACAAGTCATGACTCATCCCTTAGCACTCCCTGCATTGGGTGATGGGACAGTTTGACCTTGTCCATCATCACCTCTCCATTCCAACTGACAATCAGTTACTTTTCTATTGACTAAGTTTACTTTCTCAGTCTCAGACCTCTAGGCATGAAATGAAATCCATAAGGTAAGTTTTTCCAAGGCTTCTCTTCAGTTAAGTCTTCTGTTCTTATCTTACGTGATGCAGGTAATGCAATGCTCTTCCTCAGGAATGTCTCCCTATTCCACCATCACCACAGTTGGCTCTCCAGTGGCGGCTTGTCCCAGCCAATCTCCGAGGTTCATTCCTATAATCTATTTCCCTCCTTCCAGCTTCCTTGAGAAAGAGACCTCTTCAAGTTGGGGAGGCTGCCTTCAACACAGCAGCTGTACACTGGGAACGCCTTTTTTGAAATTTGACCTCGTGGTCTTTTCTGACAATGCCAGAACTTTGGGGCTCTGGCTCTAGTGTGTCTGGTGTCTTCTCCCTCACCTGGAGAATCTTGCCTCTTACATGAGGAGGGAAACTATCCATCATCATTTGCTGCACATCATTTGGCATCTCAACACTGGAAAGTTGCCCATACCTTCAGGATCCTTATGAGTGGAGAATATATCTTTACCTTTGAAGATTATTATTATTATAATCAAAAGAAGCGCTAAACCACAAGGGTTATACAGCGCGGCTTACCTTTGAAGAGTTTCGAGAGTTTCACTACTCTCGGAGCCAGGCCATGGGCCAGACTTGTCTGGTGTTTGCCTGGTCAATCAGGCTATTGCTGCTGGAGGCCCGCTGCCCCACATATCCATCACAGCCTGGTTGATCTGGCACCTGGTGAAGATACTTGTCCAGTTTCCTCTTGAAGGCTTCTACACTTGTTCCAGCCATGTTTCTGATATCTTCTGGTAAGATGTTGAGTAGTCTGGGACCTCAGATGTTGATACAGTGTTCCCTTATTGTTCCCACCGCACCCCTTCTCCTCAATGGGTTTATTTTACACTTCCTCCCATCTCTCTCACTCCAGTGGTTGGGTCACTGAACACAGTAGATTAGACTTCAGTATTTCACTCATTATGTTACTGTCATCAGTGTATGTTCCATCTCCTTTAAGTCAACGTTTTATACTGCATGTAGTTTTCTCCCTGAATTTTGCATAGGAAAAGAAGTATTAGGGAGTTTCTTCTAATTTCATTTATGGATGTTGTTATGACAGTGTGCAGATTTGGGACCAGGCCCTCAAGTACTTTCCAGGTATATATTATCATGTATCTCTCTCTCCTCCACTCCAATGAGTACATGTTCTAGACTTGAAGGCATTCTCAGTAATTTAGGTGCTTTACTGGCTCAATGTGAGCCATAAACGATCTCTGTATTTGTTCCAGCTTGATATTTCTCTTGCTTTGAATGGGGCTGTCTGCACTGAGCAATATTCTAAACGAGGGAGCACTAGCGATTTGAAGAGTGTCACCATCGGCATTATTTCCCTTGTTTTGAAAGTTCTCAATACCCACCCTGTCATCTTCCTAGCTGTTGTGATCTTTGTCTTGTTATGGTCTTTAAAAGAAAGGTCAGCTGACATAATTATTCCCAGGTCTTTTATGTGTTCCTTTCGTTCTATTTGGTGACCCTCTTGAGTTTTGTATATAGTGTTACATTTGAGTTCTTCATTCTTTCATACCTAAGCAGCTGGAACTTATCATCATTGAACATCCTGTTGTTCTCCACTGCCCACTGGAAAATCCTGCTTATGTTTTCCTGTAATTTTTCAGTGTCCTCTACCATAGTGACTTTCATGCTTATTTTAGTGTCATCTGCAAATGATGATACAAAAGTGTGCTGGGTGTTTTTATCTATGTCTGCTATGAGGATGAGAAACAGCAGAGGTGCCAGGACAGTGCCTTGGGGCACTGAGCTTTTGACCTCGCTGATGCTGGATCTTGCTTTGTTTACTACTACTTTTTGTGTTCTGTGTGTTAGGAACTCGAAAATCCATTCGGGAATCTTCATTTTTTTATAGGGTGTGCCAGACATGGATCTATATGTTACTATGACCAGTTGTCAAGTCTGGGATTTCATCTTTTCTTTACCAGATTTGTTGAATTCTGTCATGGATGTGATGCCCCCTAACTGGCTGGTGTACAGTTATCTTTTCCCTTCCATGCCTGACTCAGCTGCATATCTTATGCACCCTCACTGTTGTGGCATCCATTGCAGTCCTGGTTCCTGATCTTGTGGGCCCTGACTTGGATATACTTCACCTGCAATATTGTCGCCTTCTGTCCCAATCCTTGGACAAGGGTCTGGTCTCTTCCCCCAGACTACTTGTCCTTCCCTCTCCATGCTTAGCTCTTGTGAAGAACTCTTCATCCTGGGCTTTACCTAATGCTCCCTCCTTTGGTCCTGGATGTATTTACATACTTTCTTATGACTTAGTCTGTGAAGCTTTCCTGTCAATAGTGCAATACAGTGGACCCCCGGTTTTCATTCCAGAATGCTGTTCAAGTGCCATTACCAAACGAATTTATTCCCATAAGTAATAATGTAAAGTAGACTAGTCCTTTTAGACCCCCAAAAATACACTTATAAAAGCATTTAAAAAAATACACTTACATAAAAGGGCGAGTTTGGAGCAGGACGAACACCGGGGGTCCACTGTACTCGTGTAGTATATACGTGAGCCAATACCAGTTATATACATCATCTCTTGTTGAAGATAGTCATGTGATCTTACTTTTGAACCATGCACGCCTAGGTCATAGGCTCAGTCAGTTACATCCCAACCTAGGCCACAGGCAGACGTATCAGACTGGGCTCCGTCTTTATTTATCAATATATACTACATCCATATAACAGCCTCCATTTTCGTCTCATTGCTACCTGACTCTTCCAAAAGAACCCCGAAACTTTCCATCTTTATGTTCCATTACATTTAAATTGGGCTTGTGTTTAAAAATCATTTATTACAACACAACTGAGTATGCACCATTTTCACTAACTTTTGCCTGACCTGTGTTTACTGGAGTAATCAACATTATGTGTGCTAGCTCTCACTGTCCTCTTGATGTACATGTTCATGAACTTGGATGTATTTCTGTTTTACCATCTGTGTCAGAAGATTTTCATTACCTGTATATGCATTTATTCTCATGGCGAGCCTTTCTGAAGTGAAACCTCACCTTGCATAACTGTACAGATGTTTGTAGCATTTGATTTAATACACTATTTACAATGGGATACCAAAGCTTCACAATCGTATTCACTGGAAAACTGTAAACTTCATTTTTGGTTTATGGAAAATGAGTCACATGTGATAAACCTAGTTTTAAAAAAAAATATTCACCCTTAAATTACAAATACGTACAAAAGTCATTACACTATACACTGGACCCCCGAGTAACGAACACCCCGGAAATCGTACAATTATGTAAGTATAATATTGTAAGTGCTAGTGGAAGTGTATTTTTGGGGGTCTAAAATAGACTAACCTACGTGACATTATTCCTTAAGGGAGTAAATTCGTTCGGTAATGGCACTTGAGCAGGCTTCTGGAATGAAGTTTTTACGTTACTCGGGGATCCACTGTACATACATGTAATAAATATTAGCTCAACATGGTATAAGTCATAATATTGTAGGGAAATGTAATGAAAGCATAGTTAACAACAAGTGATGACGAGGAAGAGTCAGGTGGGAGAAAGGTGATCATATCTCATCTCATTAACATGTATGCTATCACTCACTAGTATTCATCTACTTATCAACTCTGTGAAATTTCTTAAAATATGACAATTTTCTGTGTTGCCATCAATGTGCTCTACCATGCACTTGCATGTGGCTATAAATGTTTGCATAATTATACTGCACTCTACTTTGAACTTTCTTAAATGAAGGAAACTTAATAAAAAACCTTTACACCGTAGCTGATGGGCAGCTGCAGTGGCCATGGTAATGGCCGTAGCGACAAAGATGGTAGACATAGCAGCCAGGGCTCCACCAGGGCCAGCACCAGAATTTCTACACTACTGAGGCTTTGGGAAACTATCTGGTTGGAAGGGGGGCTCCTGTTTTGAAACAGAATTATTACTATTTTTTTTTGGGGGGCTGAAGTCCCCACAAGTCCCCCTTGGCACTCTCAAGGGCTGCTATAGCCATGAAAACATTAACATTATTAAAGTATAATAATTTAAGAAGTATAATTTACAGACGCAAGTATACGCTGGTGTATAGTTAAAAACAATTATTAAAGTCTGATAGATGAGTATTGCAGTGTGTTGATCGGACACCGACAAGAATCAATGTAAAGGTCTATCATATTTTAAGGGACATTCATGTTTTAATGCCAATAATTTACCTCTCAACCTTGCCTAACACATGACCTACATGCTGTACATATACAGGAGGGACCCACACATACACCACCTCTTTTCAGTGTTCCACATTTTCGTTGGCTTTCAACTGAGCCATTGTTCCACCTGCTAGAACATAATGAACAATGGCTCAATTTGAAGCCAATAAAAATGTGGAACACCAAAAAGAAGGCACTGTATGTGGGGTCCTCCTGTACTTAACTACAGGGTAACAGGAACTGTCGGGTACAATTCATTTGATTTGTACTTTCTTTTTTTGTCTAACTTTTCATCAAAAAGTTCTCAAATTTTCATGTTCAGATTTTCAAATCAACTAAAAATGTTCACATGGACTTCTTTCTAAATCAAGGTGAACTTTCATTGCTCCATACCACTATGGGCTTTGTATTGGCACTTCAACCTTGCAGTGGCTCAGCTGAATGTAGCAAGCTGTTTATATTTACTTTATTTCTGTGTTAATATATTCTAATTTATTCATTCAATTTTATTATTATTGTAGCCATCTTGCCAGGAGTGTGAAGAGATCACAATAAAAAACAACAACTCCAACTGCAGTTCACCTCCTTCAGGCGCAGCATCCCCCACCTCTCTTTCAGGCAGCAGCATCCCCACCTCTCTTTCAGGCAGCAGCATCTCCCACCTCTCTTTCAGGCAGCAGCATCTCCCACCTCTCTTTCAGGCAGCAGCATCTCCCACCTCTCTTTCAGGCAGCAGCATCCCCCACCTCTCAGGCAGCATCCCACCTCTCTCGCAGCAGCATCCCCACCTCTCAGGCAGCATCTCCACTTTCTGATCAGCACGTCACCAGAACTCAAATTCAACTAACCAAATTCTCTAAATCCCTTCATAAAGGTTACCTTTCTCACACTAACAACATGGAATTAATATGCTGTCTTTACCCACAGAATACATATGATAATAGTGAACAGTTATCTTACAATGGCAACAGTGAACTGTTATTTTACAATGGCAACAGTGAACTGTTGTCATACAATGGCAATAACATTTTCCTCTTGCAGTACATCTCCAGCTTGACACCCAGAACATTACCTTGGTATGAAGATCAAACACTTTCCACTCTGGCCGCATAGGACTAGAATCTCTACTTCTGCTGAAAGCTAAACGAGCTGGACTGCCATTTCTCGAGCGAAAGCCATCACGAAGCGAAGAATCATACCTTAAAATAAAAAGGCAATCTAAATTTTTTTTCTTTTAATTTTATAGCTTAAGATTTATTTGTAGCACTACAGTAACATAAATGCTAACTCAACCAATCATCGCAAATCTGATGTGGATTTCCTTACATACGGATTTCAAAAAAGGACATATGCAACTAATGTGACATTATGCTTTTACATCTCACTCTATTGCCTATATATATACTATACAGTGGTACCCCGAGTTTTATACTTTATTCATTCCAGAAGGTTGTTCGAGTGCCGTTACGGAACGAATTTGTTCCCATAAGGAATAATGTAAATTTGATTAGTCCATTTCAGACCCCCAAAAATACACTTACAAAAGCACTTACAATAATACACTTACATAATTGTTCGAGTTGGGAGCAGTACGAAACTCAGGGTACCACTGTATACCCTCTGTGTCCCTGGATTGTTTGTAATGGCTTGACAAAGCTCATGGAGAGCAAAACGTTGCCACAATAAAATGTTGCATTAATTGCACGTGTCCTTTTATCTAACATAGCGTTGGTAATTTTACCAAAATTATCACAGATTTCATAAAATTTCTTGATTTATGCTATTTAAGTTAGATCTGGTTTTGATAAGGTTAGTGTGTCCTATCAATCAAATTAACCAAACATACTGTACATGAACACCAATAAAAGCAATTTTAATCAGATAAAAATATATGTACAAGAAACTGTCAACCCCTGAGTGGTCCCTGCTTTCTGTCCCCCCCCCCACTCTTTTTTATTTTTTGCACCTTTATTACAATTTCCTTTTGTGATGTTGTGGTATCTCACGCATGGTTAATTTTAACTGACAGACAACTGTCTAACCTAAATGCGTCTAAACTAATCAAAGCTAAATATGCAATTTAATGTTAAAAAGAAAAGCCTAAAAATTCATTGTGAGAAAACTTACTACAGTGGTAACCAAAGTTTCAAACAAAATTCGTTCCAGAAGGCTGTTTGAGTGCCGTTACCAAATGAATTTGTTCCCATAAGGAATAATGTAAATTAGATTAGTCCGTTTCAGACCCCCAAAAATACACTTACAAAAGCATTTACAATAATACACTTACATAATTGTTTGAGATGGGAGCAGTACGAAACTCGGGGTATCACTGTATTTATAAACAGTAGGAATTACAACTGTTGTTGAAGAGGATAGGCTGGCTATTTTAATCAGTGGCAAAATGATCGTCAAATGATAATGTTTTCTTTCTACACTTAAAAAAAAAGTCTTGATAACAAAAAAAAAAAAAAAACTTCTACAAGAGACACAGCTGAGAAAAGACTCACCTATTAAGTCGACTGTAACCATTAACAGCACAAGATATACCCAAGTATGATGGTGCCTTGTGAGTGAGGTGAGGTGTGTCACCAGTGTCTCTCAGTGAGCCCGGATCAGTCAAGGGCTGTGGCTTCAATATAGGTCTTAATGGAGTAATAACTACACTACCTCCAGTCTGAAAAACAGCAAATAAATAATTATCACGATTTCATTCAAAAGATAATTTTTTTTAAATACGTATACGTAAGTCTTTTACCATCTCACCTTTATTACTACATAATAAAGTCAAACATAAAACTTGTAATAAAATTCAGCATGAAAGCTAATGAATTAAGTATAATAGAAATGACTGAGGGAAGAGAAGTAGAAAGTGAAGGAGAGAGTTGAGAGAGAAAGTGAGATGGAAAGGTGGGAGAAAGTGAGGTGAAGAGAAAGGGGAGAGGGAGGGGGATGGGAGTTATCCCCTACACAAGACAGTTATATCCTGTGGAAGAAAACACTGGTTCTGTGTGTAATAAACTCCAGAGCTGCTGAAGGTGTTGAAGTGTTGGGTAGAAGGTATCCAGGTACCTGATGATATTAGAGAAAGAAAAGTCACAAGACAAGACAACACAAAACTGACAACCACCACCAGCTTCACTCTGACATCGGTTATCATTCATTCCTCTAGTAACAGCCATTAATAAAATATTCTTGTACTGTAGATATACAGTGGTACCTCGGTTTACGATATTTTTTCGTTCCAGAATGCTGTTCAAATGCCATTACCAAACGAATTTATCCCCATAAGGAATAATGTAAAATAGACTAGTTCTTTTAGACCCCCAAAAATACACTTACAAAAGCATTTAAAAAAATAAACTTACATAAAAGGTCGAGTTTGGGGACCATCGTAAACCGAGGTACCACTGTATATTGTATTACATGAGTGTTGTCCACAGTAATATATGTAAGAATGTTTATGAACATTTCTAAGAAATAAGGATAAATATATGCAACACCTTCCTTCTTGTTCCTTCTTACCAGCTCAACCAGCACAACCAGCAGCAACTCTCACACAAGGCAATCGACAAAATAATCAAGAAGGCTATCTCAACACAATGAAGAATTTAGTTACATATCTGAAGAGACAATTTTAACTGGTTTCTACACTATCTATGGCTAAGCCATTTGACATGATTAAACATGCCAGTTACTGGTCTCACTTTATGGCTAGATTCTGACTGGATGGACTGAAACAATGGTCCTCAGTTAGCAGGTGTTTGTGATCAACAGCAGCATAGTTCTGATCCCTTTAACTAAGCCCACCTCCACCACCTCATGCCATTCAGTGTCTGCCTGTGACCTATCGGCACATACACTTGATTCAGTAACACCTGCAACACTGATTTCAGTTCACGATCAAAGATATGCGTTTCTAACTAATGTTGGGGCAATGAATTCAAAATCTGAACTTAGTTTTGCACCAATACATGGAATTTCTGTGAAATAGAAGCCCACAGTGAACGATTTCACTAAGATATAGCTATCATAGAAATTTTAGTTATGCATATAAAATAAATTTAAGTTAAAATTGTTTTTTTATTGCAGGCACCACATTTAATTTGTACATACAGTGGTACCTTGGTTAACGATATTTTTTCGTTCCAGAATGCTGTTCATGTGCCATTACCAAACGAATTTATCCCCATAAGGAATGATGTAAAATAGACTAGTCCTTTTAGACCCCTAAAAACACACTTACAAAAGCATTTAAAAAAATAAACTTACATAAAAGGGCGAGTTTGGGGACCATCGTTAACCGAGGTACCACTGTATGTGGTTCTTCAAGCCAAAATACTAATCATATGATTTCAAGCAACCTTAATGATAGAGACTAAACCAGCTCATCAACGTTAGCTTGAAACAACCAACTTGGTCTCTGAACCAGATAAAAAAGTTAAATTTTGTTGGCTAGTGATGAACTAATTAAGTGTACATCATAGTCTGATAAAGATAACTGGAAAAGTTACTTGACCAAATGAAAGCTGATGTTTGCTAATAGTTACAACTTGAGAGTGTCTGCACTCTATTTCCCAACTCTGCTACTACATCTTCACCCATCCTTCAGAGTGTAGTCACTGTATTTCTCACTCTAAGAATATTCAGTCTTGATATGTGTTTCACAATGTTAAGCATACAGCTGTACTTTGAGTTGACATGCAGCAAGCAGTAACAGCCTGGATAATCAGGCCCTGATCCACCACGAGCCCAAGTCACAGACTATGCCACGAGGGTTCTGACCCCTGAAACCCCCTCCAGGTATACTGCTAGGATTATGCATTGAAATTATTGTAAACATGATAATGAATAATAGGAATTCCGAGCAGCTATGATTTTAATTCAACCTTACCATTCATTAGGAACAAATAAATCATGATTTAACTCGAAAATGTGGTGTGTGAGTTGTAGTGTGTGTGTGAGTTTGTGTGTGAGTGGTGTGTGTGTGTGTGTGTGTGTGAGTGGTGTGTGTGTGTGGTGAGTGTGTGTGTGGTGTGTGTGTGGTGTGTGTGGTGTGTGTGTGTGTGTGGTGTGTGTGTGTGTGTGTGTGGTGTGTGTGTGTGTGTGTGTGTGTGTGTGTGTGGTGTGTGTGTGTGTGGTGTGTGTGTGTGTGGTGTGTGTGTGTGTGTGTGTGTGTGTGTGTGTGGTGTGTGTGTGTGGTGTGTGTGTGTGGTGTGTGTGTGTGTGTGTGTGTGTGTGTGTGTGTGTGTGTGGTGTGTGTGTG